>JAVQJW010104740.1:0-11349 GCA_036025195.1 Hypseleotris klunzingeri
ATTAGCATCTTTAGACAAAGGTAAACCAATCCAAGATGTATCCAAGGTTCTAGAAAGAGCAACAGATTCTGACTTGCATGACATTAGATTAGACTTGACTCAACCAGACCACATTAAAATCCAGGAATTAGAGGTACCAAGCCAAGTTGTAGATGAAGGCAAGGTAGCAGAATTAACACAACATTTACCCAAAGAAGGCATGAGGCTTGAATATAAAGAATTTCATGTTGATTTGCATGTCTTGAAAACTGACACCGCCGAAACGCAACCACACCAAGCACAAATATCCACAATGCAAGATACATGCACACCAGATGACATTGAAGCCATGCTAGAGGTTTCAAATGATAGGGGTAGTGTGGGGAAGACTCATGTTGAATTCAAGGTTTGTAAATCTGACAAAATTCAACAAAAGGAGTTAAAAAAGAGAGAGCAGCACGTAGTAAAAACACCTGAATTGGACGAGGAGCTTGAGATCAAACAACTGCATGTAGATTTGCATGGTGGAGAAAGTCAACCTAGGCCACAAGGAGATGGATTTCCACTGCAAGATATTGATAAAGGTGAGCTACTGGATTCAAAAGTGACAGAAGACATGCTTTCTGACTTGCAGGTTGAACCAACGAAGAAAATGAGCGAACTTCAAGTCTTAGAAATAACACAAGACAAACCCCAAGATGTCAAACCGATTGGTCTTGCTATAACAGATATCCAACCACGTGAGATTGTAGAAGAGACAGCGGCAGTACAAAAACTACCTAAAGATGTAACAAAGAAACCAGGTGTCCAAACTGATAAAACTATCTCAATCGAATCACCACCTCTAGATAGACAAATCATATCAAGTACTTTGGAGGAGGCATTGGGGCCAATACAAGCTGAAATGAAGACCAAAGTGAAACAAGATAATTGTGATGTCAAAGAATTGGGCATCAGAGTAGAAAAAATACCTTCAAATTTCGAAGAAACTGAGAAACCGGAGGTCTCTGCTTTTGGGATAGACACTCAAATAGAAGAAACTATAACCATCACAACTGAACAACTTGAGAGACTGAAACTATACCAAGAATCTCCAGAATCTGAAGTGATCACAACAGTTGAAGTCAAAGAACCCACATCTCTTGTTTTTGCGGTTAAGCCTCATGAAATGGCTGCAACATTTGCGCAAATTAGTCTATCTGAAATTGATATGACAGAGCCAGGAGAGACGGAAATTAGGGTGAAGCTTCTTAAAACGACAAAAGATGTAGAGAAAGCTGAAGAGGAGATGGTAACAGATGAGAAGAAGTCACCAGTCTGTTTTGTACAAGTAGACATACCCAAGAGTCACGAAGAGAATGAAAATGTGTTTGTTACTGTAGTCAAAGAACCACAAATTGATATTGTTGAAACTAGTATTCAGAGCAAACAAACTGGTGAAGACAAACCTGATGAGGGCACAGCCAAGATGATTAAAATTGAAGTTCAGGGCCCAGAAAGCAAAGACGTAGCCCAAAAAGAGTCTGTTGTTTTGATACCAGAAGAGCCATACAAAGTGAAGACAGATGTTGTAGAAATTAGCTTATACGAACAAGCAGGAATGGGGCAAAGGCAGATTGAGCCAGAGATGCGGGTCATTACAACTACTACAGAGACAAGTGTGCACCAAAATGTGACAGAAATTGTGGACTTGGAGACAATCGAAGATGAGAAAATAGTTGAAATTCCAGTATCTCAGGCAGCGGAGGTAGCCAAAGATAAAGAAATCACCAAATGCATCACTGAATCTAGACATATTTCTAAAGAGGATTCTGGAAAAATTGAAGCTCAGAAGACAGTTCAGCCAAGCTTTGTATCTGAGCAAGAGACATCATTGCAAGTCAATGTTGCTACGCAAGGAGTGAAAGATGATACTAAAACAGTATTTGTCACAGGAAAAATTTCTGCAGCAGATCTACAACCATCAACTAATTTGGAAGCTGACAAGAAACCCAGTATTCAAGAGTCTATTAGTCTAGAAAGTCCAATTCCAAAGGCTGCAGTTGAGCAATTGGGTATTGAAGAAAAAACAGAAGAAGCATCAGTCCCAACAGAAAAGAAAACAGCGGACAAGACCAAACCAGAGAAATCTTTCATTGAGTTGATGAAGGAAGCAGCTCTAGAAATTACAAGAGGAGTTGAAGGCATTTTAACTCCCAAAACTCCCAAAATGCAAACATTGTTCAAAGAAGTGGTCAGTTTAGAATCAGACAAACAATCCGAGATGACAACCGATTCTGGGGCACAACTAGGTACTATCCAATTTGGAAAGGTAGTTGGCGATATAGAGACAATTTATCCGAAAGAAGTGTTTGAAAGTATTCAAGTTAGCAAAGCTGATGTCGCCAAGCCAAAAAAGCCAATTGAGAAAGAGGATGACCAGCCGACCGATGTGGTGAGTGCGAAGGCTACAGTTGAAAAGGTGGAAACTGTTAGCATTATAAAGCAAGAACTAGTATTGGGGCAAGCACAACCACAATCAAGTGAAATGCAAAAAACAATTGAAAAAGTTAAGGAACAACCAGAGAAATCTTTTGTTTTGATGATGAGAGCAGCTGCACAAGAACTTGAAATGGGAACAGTTCCAAAAGACATTGAAAAACATGCCAGTGAAAAGCCACCCACAACTGCAACACAAGGCAAACAGGATTATACTAAAATAGAAGATGATGTATTCGGAGAGGAAAATTTTGAAATTTTGCAACCAATATCAGAAAAAACAACAGAAAAGGCAAAAACAGAAGAGACAGTTACTGAAAAAGGGGCTTCCAAAAAATTGAAAAGACAAGAAAGTGTTGGTGTTGAAGAGGATGCAGGTGTGAGTCCAACTGAAGTAGTATTTTCTGATGCACTTGTCTCACCAACACAGCTCCAAGTTACACAGAATATCGAATCAACTAAAGTTATAAGTTCTAAAAATAAAAAAGCGGTATTTGAAACAGCTGTTGTGAAGAAGAAAACGGCTGTATTACAAGATGCAAAGGAACAGGGAACCCTACAGGCACCAGATGAAGTTACAATCAAAGAACAAAGTCACACAGAGCTTAAGGAGGCTCCTAAACGTGTCAAGAAAGAGAAACGACAAATAAAAGACAAGGCTGAATCTGTGCAACCATCCATAGAGAAAGTTGATTTTGCAGTTGTGTCAGAGAAGACAGAGATAGCAGTAGAGCAACTGAGCACTAAGGGGGAAGACCAAGATGGAAAGATTCAATCTATCCAAGTGTCATCTGAGGTTTTACCCACAACACCATCACTTGAGTCACAAGACGCCCCATCTGTTGCAGTTGAAGTCATTCGGACAACAATAATTTCAGAAAATGAACAAACAAGCACTCTGAAACAGGACACGGAATCTTCTCATCTATCTCCAGATATTTTGACGACAACAGTCAACAAGGAATCTAGTAGGGAAATTCCTCAACCTTCTGCCTATGTTTTTATGGCAACATCCATGACTCCAAAAAAGGCAACATTAGAGGCACAAACAATTGACTCAACAAAATTAACAATTCACACACTTGAGGGCATTGAGACAACAATTAGCACTTCAGAAATTGAACAACTAAGGACTACGAAACAAGATAAACAACCCAGCAAAGTACAACCTTCTCTTGATATTTCAACCACAGTAGAGCCACCAAGGGATGAATTAAAGGTGCTACCAGTTGATGAAGTTGAAATTATTAAAACGATACAAGTCACGTCTCCAGAAATTGAGCAAACAAGCACTTTAAAGCAAGATCAAGAACCTGGTAGTAAAACCGTTCAATCTTCTCCTGATGCTACTGCCACTATAGTGCTTCAAGAGTCTAAGTGGTCCAAATCACAACCGTCTGAAGTAACTGAAATTGTTAAAATAATAACAACAACTACAGAAACTAAACAATCAAACAAAGACACAGAGGGTGAAACTGTCCAAGTTTCTTCTGGGGTTCTGACAACACAAGAGCCACAAGAAACCGATTTGACAAAAGCAATAAAATCTTATGCATTTACAACCATTAAAACTACAATTAGCACTCCAGAAGTTGAAAAACTCAGCACAAAGAAGTCAGCCCAGGAATCTGAATTTGATGTTCTGACTACAACAGAACCCAAACCAACGGAATTAACAAAAGTAGTGCCTTCTGAGGTGGTTGATACTGCTAAATCAGTGGTTCAAACGACTATTTTGAAAGCCACTACCATGATCTCAGAGCCGGAAAATTCAATTCAAACTAAAACAATAGCCAAATTACAAATTGACGGAGCGAGTCCAGAGCTTGGAAGCAAAGGGGAAGTTCCTTCAAAAGATTGGGACAAAGTAGAAGTTGAACAATTGTCTTTCAAAGTAACAACAACAGAACCTGTAACAGTGCTAGAAGCTACACAGCCAAGTCCTATGAAGCAATATCTAGAAGAGGCGAGTAAAATTCCCAAAACTTCTCCTGATGTTTTGCGCTCAATAGAACCAGTTGAGGCAGAAGAAACAAGTGTGGTGCTATCTGATGCATCTGGAACTATTGACAATGCAACCAAAACTGAACCATGCAGCATTTTAATAAATCAAAGTGAAGTTACAAAAGAAATTGCCCATGCCACTCCTGGTGACTCAATAGAAGTTGGTACAGCTAGCTTAGTGAAAATAGATCCAAAGTCATACGAAACTACAGACACTGTGCAAAACCAAGAAGCTGGTAGTGAAAGTATCCAACCTTCTGCTAGCATTTTGACAACAGTACAGCTTCTTGAACCCCAATCTGTCACAGTAGCACAAGCCCAAAAAGTGAAGATTGAAGAAATTCCAATGGATTCTCATGAGATTTCAACAACAGACAAAGAAGAGACCGAATCGATAGTCCAAAAAACTATTGTGCAACCTACCACTGTGATGTTGGAACGTGAACCAATGCATGATACTGTAGATAGAATCAAAGAGACTGTCCATTCACAAGAACAAGACAAGGCCAGAGTTGAAATTGAAAGTGTGTCTTTAGTGGTCGCAAAAGAACCAAAAATAACTGCAGAAATTGGCAAAGTGGCTATTAATGAAACTACACAACCTTCTCTAGTTTTGACAACAACAGAGCAAGTATTTTTACCATCTGATAAGCTAGAAGAGACTAAAAAGCAAGACCAGGAAGCTATTAGTAAAACCATCCAGTCTTCTACTAAAATGGCATCGCCTGATCTTGGAAAAGTGGCAGTTAATGCCCCAGGAATTGAACACATAACCTTTACGAAACATAATGAACCACAAGAAACTGACAAAATAGTGCAAGTTGAAATGTTAGATATAGTTGTCAAAGAGCGTAAAGATAAAGTAGATTCCAAGATGGCTGATGATCCTGAAACACTTAAGGAGGAAGTTATTCACACAGTCCAGATACCTGAACCTGATATTTCAACCGCGGAATCGACTGAGGAGGTACAAGACGCTGAATTGACAATACTACTAACTTCGGAAGCACCTGCCTTTTTAGAAATTGATACAAAGTCACCAGAAATGTATAAGGATCTACAAGAATCGTCAAAAATGCAAGATGTTGATCACGACAAACAAAAAATAAAAGTTAAAATGATTTCTCCAGAAACTGAAAGTGCCCACATATTACTGACTTCCAAAGTGCTACTTGAAACCAAACCTACTAAATTGGAATCGGAAAAAATCTCTTTCAAAATGGCAAAAGAACCGAAAGTAGATATTCAAGTTAAATCTTCAGAAAAATTGACTACTACCAAGCAAGATCTAAAGACTTCATGTGAATCCGCCCAGAAAGATATATATGTATCCAAGGCTCAATTCGAAGTATGGGAAACCGTTACTGAAACAATAACAAAAGTCAAAACTCATGAGAAAGCAAAACATAAAGCTATTCAAGTGGAAAGTGAGCCAGTCTGTCAAATGGAACCAAGTATTGAAATTAGGACAATGCAAAAAAATAAGGAAGAATTGTCTCAAGAAACTGAAAAAGCTGAAACTACTGTGGTCCAAAAAGTATTCACCCAAAAGACAGAAGTTGAACATGCTGAAGAACAACCAGTAAATGTACAGCTTAGAACCAGAACTGGTCGAATGCTGCTTCAAAACGTGGAAGTGTCACAGGTAAATCAACTAACTGAATCAAATTCGTAATAGAGATTTTTATAGCCATGATAAACCACCATCAAGTAATTAAAATTATAATACCAAAACTTCTCCAGTAGGGCACCATTACTCCTGTAACATCATATTCTTCTAAATTCAATTCCCTAAAATATTCACAATGTCACTTTTTCATTCATAAACTTCACATGCCATTGTCACTATAGCTACATAGGCTAACATCTGCATGGATTGTCCTTTAGCATGCTATTGGCTATAGCAAATTATGCTAATGGAAGTTGGGTGTATTATTACATTTCATGTTTTTAAAGCTTAACTAAATCTGTAATTGAAATAATTACTGCACATTTAACTCCACATTTCAAACTCAATAGCAATATTATAACATAATTTTTAATTTTGAACTAACACATTTTAACTTATCAAAACCTAAATTGTTCTGTCTAGGAACCATTGGAGGTTGCTGAGGTAACTTCATCTGAAACTGTAGTCGTTGAAGAGGAGTTTTTGGAGCCAGAAGAATCAGCCATGAGGAACATATTCTCAGAGATACAACTTCTCGCAGAATCTGGACCTAATAGCGAACTTATGAAGGTACGATTATGGGTAGCCTAATAATGATAAAATGTTGGCGGCCCTGGGCTTTTGGTCATAATTAAAGCTGTAGTACCTAAGAAATGGGACTTTGAGACCTTCTGTGGGATGTATTATAAGAGTTTTTGTTGAGCGTTGGGACACTTGTTTTCAACCAATCACATGCTTCCACAGGAGCTCTGTGATTGGTTGAAACATCAGGAATAATGTGAGGGAACTGATTTCAAAATTAACACCCAATTTAAACTTTCAAACATAGATGCTAAACTAAGCCTTTTTAAACATTGGAATTGATAAATACATTAAAATAATCATAATTTTAATAGAATTTTGTGGTCATGTCAAATTAAATTATTTGACATATGAGAAGTTATTTTCCAATAATCTCATACACCATGCTTATTCCCATGCACCGGTAGATAATGATTTTTATTGAGTGATTTATTAATTTATAATTGCCTTTTGGAATGTACAGTATGTGTCTCGACTTGCACATAAATTATTCCACCTACTTCCTAGACGTCACGTTTGTCAGTTTGGTTCTGCCTTGGGCTTACTGCAACATCGCGTTCTCTTCATTTGAATTGTCAGTTTATTAAAGATATCTTTCTGTCCAAAGGTGAAGCCAGTGGAAGAGGCCCCCATGACTTTGGTTACTACCTCCAGACCAGACGCAGCTGAGGAGAAGGTGAACCAGCTCATGTGTAAAGTCCTGCTTTGTAAGAATCAACCGGCTGTGCTCAGTCCCAGTGAAATGGAACAGCAGCTCAAAGAGGCACAGGTAAGACACTATTACCTGCTTCATGAAGGGTTAGGTTTTTGAAAGATTTGCCCCATTATCGATAGCAAATGGCTTGTTAATCAATTTACCATTAAGTTAAAAAATAAGTTTGATTTTGGCAAAGCACCTATTAAGCTTGTACGAAGGGAGGGCAGTTTATTATTAAACAGTTTTGGATTGTGTTTATCAAAAGGAGGAGTGGTTTACTTTGACTGAGGCAGGCTGTGATTCTGTTTTGGTTCCTGCTGCTGGAGGAGACTGGTGTGGATCCATTACTTCTCATTCATGTGTTAACACTCACTACTGCCATTAATAATACTTTTTTTTCTGAAGATATTCTTTTGGCCTTTATTGGCCTTTTTGATAGGTCGGTATGGTCATAGGTAATTAGAGAGAAGAGCAGGGAGTGACATTCGGCAAATTTAAACTTTTTAACCTAAAAATATACCTCAAGACTACTGTATCTTGGATAAAATGAAAGATTTAAGTTATCATGTTAAAAATTAGACAATGCAAAAAATTTAAGAAGAATTATCTCAAGAAATTGAAAATGCTGCAAAACCAATTTCTGAAACTACTGTGGTCCAGAGTCTATTAATGCAGAGTGAATGAATCAACTAATAACATTTTTGTCAACTAGGACATCACTGACCAATGAATCGACTTAGCTACTAAAGGATGTCAGGCCTACACATAAACCTGTAAATGTTATATAGTAAATACATTGTGATATTTTTGCCTTATCCAGGAGTGCAGAGAGGCAGCGTTGTCCCAGTTGTCCCTCCTGTCTGAGTTGAGGCGGGCTGGGGAGGCGCGCTCGCAGGCCTCGGAGCTGGTGGAGGACCAGTGGAGGTGCTCTGTCCAGGACTTAGACAGCGTCATTCAGAAGAAACAGACTGAACTACAACTGGTGAAAGACTACAGCAAACAACTACAGGAGGCAGAGAGCAGCCTGGAGGAGCTGACCAGAGAACTAGAGACTGCTACTGGGTAAGAGCAGGGTTTATGAACTCAGAGAATTAATTCAATATTGAAATAATAGTCGAACAATTGTTAACTGGAGTACACAGACTCTTAAACATGAAGAAAGTAAAGGTTTTAACAACACACACAAAGCAGTAATTATGCCATTTTACATTTAAGATGAAAAACCTTTGTCTGTAAATAGATCTATCCAGATGTCCTCAGGTGGCATAGTTTTAGCTGCACCTGGTCCAAATTATGTAAAAAAAATCTTCTATTTCCACATCTTTCACTATCCATTTATTAATTAATTAATCTAAAAAATAGTCAATATATTAATCAATTAGCAAAATAACCGTAGCCGTACTTGTGACTTAATGCGAATATGTTAAAATGAAAAAATAAAATTAGTAACTCTAATTATTAAAATTAAAATAATATTTTATGTTTTAGGACCCCAGGTGAGACCAGCGCTGAAGAGGCAGAACGTCTAAGCTCATTAAAGATGACTTTGGAACGGAAACGCATTATTTGGATCCAGTTAATTACAATTTACAAAAAGATATACATAATTTTCACTCGATCGGAATGGGCCGCTGCTCAGAACTATCTCAGAAACCTCCAAAACCAATGGAGATCTGTGGAAAATAATGTAAAAAGATCATTACATCACAAAAACACAATTTCTTATGAGACCACCAGCATCAAGACAGAAATAACTAACTTAATGGGACAATTAGAAAGGATAGCGAAGGATCTTGAAGCTAGAACTGGCGCGGACAAAGACTGGAATTGTGAAGAAGCACAAAAGCTAATGATTTTGAATGCCGAGCTAATATCCGTGCACCAAAAATATTGCTATCTACAGCAACTTTCGGATGAACTTGTTCCAAACTCACAATGGGAAAACGACACAAAAGAGATTCAAGATGGGCTTCAAAATATTAGATTTAAACTTAGACAAACTGATGAGTTAATTCTGACCAAAACTAAAACAAGTAGCAATCCGATAATGGAAAAAATCCTCGCTGTGATGAAAGATGGTTTCGTTTGGGCCAAAAAGACAGAAACAGAAATCGAAGGCAGGAAAAAGAGAGTTGCTTTGCTTCCAGAAGAGGTACATCGTCAACTTAGAGACTTGAAGAAGCTACAGTCCGATGTAATGACCAAACAAGGCCAGCTAGAGGCGCTAGTGGAGGAAGTTAACGAGCTTTTGCCACAATTAGATGAAACAGAAGAAGTCCCAGTGGTTGACGAATCTTTGAAATCGCTAGAAGAGCTATCCAAGTCCACCTCAGAAAAGTTAGTCAATGCTATACGGGAAATTGAGTCTGGATTGCAAACTAGGGAGAAGCTTTGCCAGCAGATTGCAGATTTGGATGCATGGATTATGGCATATTTCAACAAAGAAACAATGAATGGTTCTGAATTTGAAATGGCGATACCAGAACTTGAGCGGCAAGCTAGACAAATTGAAGAAACACACGCAGAAGCTGAAAAGCAAGCCGCCATTTGTGAAGCGCTTTTGGGAAAATGTGATGAAATCTCACCGCAACTTAGCATCGCGGAGAATTGCCTGCTTTTTGATAGACTTACGAACCTCCAAGATGACATACAAGACATTGCTGAACGCGAACAAGCGAATAAAGATAAGGTGGAGGAATGCATTCGAATGGTAGAAGCTAGCAAGCAAAGTCTAGCCCCCGTTGAAAAAAGCTTACGTCAAATGTTGGGCGATTTGAACCGCCCGAAATTTCCAATAACATACAAGACGCTTCAAGCAC
The DNA here is from genome assembly GCA_036025195.1 of Hypseleotris klunzingeri. Lineage (NCBI taxonomy): Eukaryota > Metazoa > Chordata > Actinopteri > Gobiiformes > Eleotridae > Hypseleotris > Hypseleotris klunzingeri. The sequence continues at coordinate 10,229 of JAVQJW010104740.1, forward strand.
TGCAGCCAGTCAAAAATACACTTTCAGAACACAAATCGCAAGTCGAGTTTTGGGAGCAATGGATACCCCAAGAAAAGGCGAAAGATTTTAAAGGCTTAATATTGGAGATGGAAAATAAAATGGCCGCCATGGAATCAAAGGCAAACGATCATGAGATGTACCTAAATTTGAGGAAGTTTTTGGAGGAGTTGAAGGAGAGTGTCAAAGTCCAAGTTCAAAAAGTCAATAAGGAAACAAGAGAGATTGAAAAATACAAGCAAAGTCAAAGTTTGCTGGTGCAATTTCCAACAATCAATGAGCTTTGCCAGGAAGTTAGGGCAAAATTCCAATCGATATCTACAGATCTTTACCCGTCTCAATTAAATGCAGAACTCCAGAAACTCAAGAATACAGAGGAGAATCTGAATACAATGGAAATGTCAGTAAACAATAATCTAAGCATTCTTGAACGCAAATTGTTGAAAGATATGGACTTGGAAATGGAGGAGAAAGCGTCCAAAGCCTTCCTGAACAGAACGCAGAGTGAATTAAACAAAATGGCGGAGGTTAAGCTGACAGAAGATGATATGAATAGAGAATATCAGAGACTTGTTGCTTTGAGGAGGACAGTGGAGTTAAGGATGAGAGCCTGGGACGTGCTCAGACAGAAGGGAAGCAGGAAGGAGCTGGGAGCAGTGGACCTGAGTGAGACCAAGAAGGAGGTGATGAAGGAGTGTGACGCACAACTGGTAAGAAGTATTTTATAGTTATGTCAATCCTTCTGTAACTTAATAACCAAATATTTTCCTCCAATATTGCAACATGCATCAACAAATCGCTTGGAATCAGTTTCAGTTTCTAAGATATGCAAAGACTAGGGGAGGGCCCACTTTCAGTTTCTAAGATATGCAAAGACTAGGGCACGGCCCATTTGATCATGATACAGTGCAAGTTTGAATGCTCTGCTCTTCACTATCATTTTTACTGTAACAATGCCAGTGTAATGTAACAATTGCTTTATCACCCACTCCTAGTGTCAGTAAATATCAGATTAATGAGAGGGTTTCTAAATAGAAGGTTGGGACCAAAAATTAGGATTGAATGTACTGCTCTTTTAATATTATTTCAAGCTTTCTTTAATG
>JAVQJW010105012.1:0-10535 GCA_036025195.1 Hypseleotris klunzingeri
ATTAAATATAATCTGCATAATTTAATAAATACTAAAACGTATTTAAATGTAATAGTTAATACATATTAACATGGTTTAAATAATCTACGTTATGAAACGAACAAGATTCTGATATTTAAAGTTTATGTGATTGGTTTTCATAAAAGTTATGTGAAGTGAATTGTGGAAACCGGAAAAGATGTCCTGCACTTCCGCTGGACGCCAGCACTCAGGCCCTTGTGGGTATAAGCAGTCGTCCACGTCATGGTAAGCAATCCAAGACCTCCTATGTCTAATTACTCCTAAATGTGTCATAATCGTGCACTTTTTATCATATCACAACAATATCAATTAATTTATGATCTACGTAGTTTGTGATTCATCTCGGTCACGTCGCGTGTACTTGACAATATGGCGCACGCTAGCATCATGGTTAACAAGCTAGCTTTTTCACGGCATCTTGTCTAGCTTGGTAATACAGCTTGATACTGAACCCTTTGCAATCGTTTATCATGTCGTTTAAAATGACGAATATTAACATTAGTATTTAAGCTAATCGGCTAGCATTCTCCACATCATGTAGCTTATTGCTTTTGTAACCATCTTGGCTCGTTAGCAAAATTTAGCTTTTTTAATGTAAAATATGGTATGGGGGGGTGTTATGGATATATATAAAACTTTGTTGCACTTTTGTCAAACTAGTTTTGTCCTCTTTTACCGCCTTGTTTTCGATATGCGCGCTTCCCTGCTTGCTAATCGTGGTCACAACAATGCCTGCGGTTGCCAAGTCCGCGGTTTTCCCGCGGAATTGGGCGGCTTTTTTTCACATGGCCGCGGGTGAAAAAACATGTCCGCGGGTTGAGCTGGCGCAGGGTTATGTATTTTTAATTCTGAGTATTTAAATTTTATGTTTTAACACAACTCCAATGTATATTTCAACAATCTCCTGCTATTAACTGTCTAAACTAGCTAATACAAAAGTAGTACGCAGCTATTAGTAGTTATTATTAAATAAGAAAATGGTGAATTTTGGTTTTATACTCTGTTGGGCGGTTTTTAGGCGGATTTTAAGATGACTTTGGACGGGATTTGACTCATAAACCTGGCAACCCTCACTTTGTGTGTGTAAACATTGACGCATGGGTTGATTAGTCCATCGAATTCTTGTAGAAAAAAATAGTGTAGGTCAGTAATGTGATGATTTTCACATAGTAAAATGAGCTATTCAATGGCAACTAAATAAACTAAAGATCTGAAGAAGAAATTAATTGAGTCACCACTCTAATGGTGGTTAGCTAGTGTTAGCTGGTGACTGTCTTATAGAGTACTATATCTAAATAATGATTTGGATTACAGAATTGAATGTTAAATGCTGCTTATCTTGTCACTTAAATTATTATTTTTTCCCCCAGATACCTAACTCTTGGGGTATTTTTCTCATTCTCCTCGCACCCTGTGTTCTCACCTTCATGTGGCAACATAGAGTTTGTAAGTACATGTTAAAAGATTTACACATCTAAATGTATCATAGTATAAATGTAGTTCATTTTAATTTACAGTTCATGTGATGTTAAAATTGTTTGCAATATCAAGCTGAAATGTTTAGAGTAAACATGTAAAAGCATTAATAGTTTGATTTACAATATAAAAACTTATTAGGCCTACAATGTATTATCCCGGGCAAGGTTGGATGTGTGGGTTTTTAGGTATTGTTGTACATTATTCACTTTGAAAAGGAGCTGCGATTTTGAGTGACTTTTTTGTAACATAACAAACTCAAGCTCATTTTACAAATAACCTAATTGATTTGTTGTTCTTTGTTTTCATTCACAGGTGCTGTATGAATGTGGCCTTGCAAGGTGTGTGATAGTGTGCTATCTACCAGGTATGAGTTATTAAAACATTTTAGACTGAGACATTTTCACCATAGCTTGGCAGGCCGATATCCATGTGTATATCTGGACTGTCCTTGCACATTCACAAACTGGAAGAAACTTTTGAGTCACACATATCGAACACACAGCAAGTTAGAAGCAGCAGGTGCTCAGTCCATTACATTCTCATGTCAGACATGTGGTTTTGAAGAACTTTCAACAGAGAAGGAATACTTTAGTCATATTAATCAACATCTTAGGCAGTATGAAAATGTAACTTGTATGTTTGAGGGATGTACATTTCAGTCAAACATACATGGTACTTTTAACTCACATAAACATCGCAAACACAATCCCCACATTCTAAAGGATTTTAAACCAGGTGTAGTTAAAGTCAGTGTTCAGTCTAGTCCAGCAGATGAGGCGCCCACATTTACTGCGGACATAGGTGGTAGTCTGTCAGACTCAGATGGAGATGGTGATTTTGATACAGAGGACCTTCCTGAAGTTGTAGAAAAAAAACTTGGCTCTGTTCTATTAAAGTTGGAAAACATCTTTCATGTTCCATCTACAGCAATAGATGAACTGGTTGATGAGCTACACTACTTGCTGAGTACTGTCTCTGAGTCAATAACTTGTAGCAGTATTTCAGATTTTTTCAAAAGCAAAAACATAAAGATTGATAGTTTGGTTATTAAGGAATTAGCTGTTTCACTGTGTAAATCTAATGCTTTGGCAAATGCACTGAGAAAAGGTGGCCCCCTTGCAACAGCTTATAAGAGAAAAGAGTACTATAAAGAAGTGTTTAAGGTTGTCGAACCAGTAGAGTTCGTTCTTGATAAAAAAACAAGCAGGTCCTTTCAATATATCCCATTACTGCGATCTTTGCAGCAGATACTTGATTCTTCTGAAGTGTTGAATAGAGTTATTGACAACCACAGAACACAGGGCAGTAACACAGACCAGCAGTATCACTCTATAAGAGATGGTGTATACTTCAAAGAAAACCCCTTTCTGTCAGGTGATGAGTTAAAACTTTGTCTAACCCTATACATTGATGACTTTGAATTGTGTAATCCTTTAGGCACATCACGAAAGAAGCACAAATTGTGTGGCATATACTGGATTCTTAATAACTTGGGACCAGGCTCTCACTCAGCACTCACCTCTATTTATTTAACAGTTTTGTGTAAGAGTAATGATGTAAAAACATATGGATATAGAAAAATATTAGAGCCTCTATTACACGATCTTGTTACATTAGAAGAGCACGGTGTCTATGTTTCAAAGCTTGCGACTTCTGTTAAAGGAACAGTACACAGTGTTGTTGCTGACAATTTGGGTGCCCACTCATTAGCTGGTTTTGTAGAGAGCTTTTCTGGGCATTATATTTGTCGATTTTGTACTGCTCAAAAAGAAGAGATCCAGTTAACTGATGTTTATTCTGGGGACTTTACTCTTAGAACCAAAGAAATACATAAAGCACATCTAAAGACTGCACAGGACACTGAAACGAGTTGCTTTGGAGTGAAGCGAGCTTGCCCTTTAACTGAGCAGCTTAAACACTTTCACGTTAGCACAGGATATCCCCCAGATTTAGTGCACGATTTATTTGAGGGGGTTGTCCCATTTGAACTAGCACTGTGTTTGAGCATTCTGATATCAAAAAAGTATTTTAGTCTTGAGTCTCTTAACACATACATCCTCAAGTTTCCTTTTAAGTGGACTGACAAAAAGAATCGGCCTCACCTTATACCACACACGTATTCCAGTAGGAAGACAGTAGGCGGCAACGCCCATGAGAATTGGTGCCTTATACGTTTCCTCCCATTTCTAATAGGAGACCTCATACCAGAAGAGGAGCTTGCTTGGCAAGTACTACTAGACCTGAAGGAAATCATAGAGTTAGTAGTCGCACCTGTTCACACACAAGAGACTATCGCCTACCTTGATGTCAAAGTGTCTGAGCACAGACAGAGACTACGTGAGCTTCTCCCAGGTGAGACTCTGAAACCTAAGCACCACTATCTTGAGCACTATGCACACTTAATTATGTGCTTTGGGCCTCTTGTGGGTGTGTGGACGATCAGATTTGAGGCAAAGCACAGTTTCTTTAAGCAAGTTGCCAGACACACAAATAATTTCAGGAATATTGCACTTACTCTGACAACCAAACACCAGCAATTAATCAGTTATCACTTGCACTCATCTAGTCTCAGTGCTTCAAATCTGGAAGTGACAAATGTCTCCACAGTCCCTATTGATGTTCTGAATGAGGAGGTTGTAGAGGCTTTCAGACAGAAATATCCAGACATTAGTCAAGTTAATCTCACAAAGAATGTCACAACTAGGGGTATCAACTACAGAAATGGAATGTTGGTTGTATGTGATTCAACTGCTGGAATGCCTGAATTTGCAGAGATTTTACAAATGTGTATAGTGGGAGATGAGTTGAGCTTCATAGTTCGTTTCTTTTTTGCTTGGTATCAGGATCATTTCAGAGCCTTTCAGTTGACTTTGTCACCAGATAGAAAGGTTGCCCTTGTTCAGTTTGAGGAGCTAAGAGATTGCTACCCACTTGTGGCCTACACTGTTGGATCCAGACGTATGGTAACCTTGAAGAGACACATCGTCATCAAAGGTATGATTTTCATATGATACAGTGCTGTGAAATGTCTTCTGTAACGGAGAGTTTGTGGAAAGGGTAGAAGAGAGTGGAGGGTAGACTCTTCAACACTCACCTCTCCTGGCTTCCACTATTTGCTTAACTCCTCACCCATCCTCTCTCATCTCACTCTCTAGGTCTCCTCTAGCCTCACTACTCCTCTGTTACCCTCCTCCCTCTCACCCTCTACCTTGCTTTCTGAGCTGCTGTTCTGCTAACCTCTATTACCCTCCTTCTAGCTGTCCTAGCCTCTACTGACCACCTCTTTTGCCATTCTCCTCACTCTTCTTCTCTTTCCAAACCATTCTATAACCCACCTTGCTCTTGTATTCTCCTCCCTACAAGCCCCCTCTCTCATAAGGTCTTATTTTATCATTCTCTCCTTTCTCCTACTCCATCTTCTCTCTCTACCATCTGTTCTCCCTTTACCAACACTCTGTCTTCATTACCTCAACCCAAGCAGAATGCATAGAGGAGAGCATGAAGCACTACTTAGGTGATTAAGTATTTAAATAACCAGACTAATAACTTTCTGCTCTGTTTGTGTCTCCACCTTAGATTAGCAAAGCTCAGATGGGACAACCCCCTCAGATTAGCAGGATGACAGGACAAGTAACTATCAGAGTTCTCTTTGGATGTGAAGATGATGCAAGAAGACTCACCATTGAATCTGGAATACCAAATACTGTGGAGGAATTTGTGCTTCAAATAAAGACTTTCTTCCAAGTGACTCAGCCATTCAGACTTCAGTACAGAGATAGAGAAATGGGTGATCAGTTCATGAACCTCTCTTCAACTTCAGAACTTGAAGATAAAGCTACTGTGAAAGTAGTGTACATTCCTTCTGAGACAATCAGCTCTAATGTACTCACAAGAGATGACATCCTCTCAAGTACTCCTTCAGGTGTCAGCTCTTCATCATATGAAGCAAATGATTCAGACTCCTACAGCAGCAGCAATGATACCATCATCTTGTCATCACCCGAGTCCCGGTCCTGTTCTTGGCCCAAAGTCTTTGTTGTTCCTCGTTTCTCATACTGTGCTGAGATGATGCTCCACACTGCAAATAATGAGTTCAGTGCACACGGAACTTTGCTGTGTCCTACCCACAAAACACGCTCTGATATTCTTGAGGGCCTAGCTGAAGAAATCATGAAGTATACAGCTTATCCAAAGGATGAGCAGTTAGAAGAAGTGGCCAAGGCTCTAATACAGTCCCACCCATGTCTACAGGAGAAAGGCACTCGCAATGGCTACAGTGGTTGGAAGCACTACTTGAAAATAAAAATGATGAACTTCAGATCAAAGCTCAGGTATGTGTTTTATTTTTTCAGCTCTATTTTGTTCCCATCCCATGTGCCGCCACAAGGTGGTGCAAGATATCAAATGTCACTCCAACAGATTCATAGACTTGCATTAAATGTTAATTACTGGTAATTAATGGTATTATTTTTCTCAGCCGAGCTGGACATCCTGAGGTTACAGTCAACTCTCTGAAGAATAAACGTAAAGGCCAGGAGAAGCCAGCGGCCAACATTAAGAAGCCGAGAAAGGCAGAAGTAAATTTCTGTCCAAACCTGCCCAGTGGTGAAACAAGAGAGAGTATGGAGGCCGAAAGACTGGCTCTACTGACAGAGGTAAAAAAAAAGAAAAAGGACGAGACTGAGATCAAGAGGAAGATGCAGCTTACCTTCTCGATCAGGAGGCAGGAGGTTCTCCAGGAACCAGCGATTCCAGAGTTCCTAAACAGATGGCCAGCACTTTTTGATGTCACAGAGGTAAGTTTGAATCTAAAGTATAGTAACTTAGTCTATCAATGACCTTCTTTACGAACTGTTAAAATCTCTATCCTGTCTGTGTTGTCTTTTATAGATCAACTTGGAGTTTATGCGACTGACAACTGTACCTCTGACCTCCAAATTCTTTGAAGAACTGGACCGTCAGACCGACGACCTGATCAAGGTTTTTAATGCCAAAGGTGGATCTACAGGAAGAAAGATTACCACCATAATGGCCCAGATTGATAATGTAAGTTTTTTTGGTCTAATCTGATAAGCATATGGTTTGTGCGACTCAGCTATATGGGAAAGCTGATATGTTAACTGTTTCAAATGTTTTCTGGTCCTTACAAAATTACTGTTTACTAAATAAGCTCAGACCTGTGTGAGCTTTACCAGAGTGGTGTAAAACAAGTTGGTGGGGTGGTCAAGTGGGGCAATGTCAGTGACTTGGTTAGCCTCAGCATCTGTGTGTTTTTATGTGTCTCACACTGATAATCATATAATGTGTGGGTTTTTTTGTTTTGTTTTTTAGAATGAAGACATCAACGTGAGGCGTGATTGTGTGCTGAGATGTCTGAGCATCTACCTCAATGAAGACCTGGACACACTGGTTAAAGAATATGTGGTAAGTATGTCAGATGTGCCTGATATCATGTGGCGTTCATGAGAATGGGATGGAAATGAGTAAACATTGACCTTGACCACCAATAGTTCATGATTGAGTCCAATGGGATTATTGTTTATAATGAAAAATTTGCATAAGGCAAATGGTGGTAGTGCTGTCACTTTGTAGGAAGTAAATCCACTTGGTCCAGAGGAGCCTGAGGATAAAGTGGACCGGGTCCTGGTACCTAAGTGCTCCCACTATGCCAAGGACAACAATTCTCGCCCAAACAAGGTGAGAATACAGACACTTCATAGTTCTTATGAACCAGCAGTTTTTACTTCACACAATATTTTTTAGAAGTGTTAAGTAAGAAATCCCTTTCAAATAATGTCATTTTGAATCTTGGTCCTGTGTTTGTTCTAGGATGCATGTTATGGACTGTCTGCTTACGAACTCCAGCGCCTTGAGAACATCAAACAGAAGGAAGTCTTCTTGTCTTCTTTGAAGTTATTGCAAGTACGTGGACATGTGAATTGTAACTCAGTACAAGACTGATCAGCTGCACTTCTTTTCACTCTTCCCCCTCTCACATTTTGTGTGTCTACTCCTACTCTCCTCTCAATGTATTTTTCTCTTCCTCCTGCAGTATTTTAGGGTTACTGTCCATGGACAGAAACAATGGCATAATTATTGTTTCTGTCTGTCAAAAGGCCGCTGAGGATCTGAGGCAGTCAGTAAAGCCAAAGCTGGATGTCAAGAGGTAAGTTATAAAGTATTGTATTGGAAAGCATGAATTGTTTTTGTTGTTGGGCTGACTCTGTTGAGTAGGTGGAGGCAATTCCAACAGCTGAGGGGTAAAGGGAGAGGTTAGGCTAGGAAAAGGTTGGTCCATTTTCTTTATCGCCTCTTACTCCTAATGTCCTCTTTTAGGTCGATGCAAGACAGCTCACTTTTTTACAGGCACTGAAATATTGAATCAAAACACAATGTGAGTCAGCTTTAGAGGCTTGATGTACTCTACAATTTCCTGACTTGAAGACTGCATCTTTATTTCCTGTACCATACTGTTGTTTTAAGTGATTATAAGGTGCACGCTGGTTGTGCCTGGGGTCAACTCAAACATGTTAGAACAGGACCACTCCTTTAAAGGTAATTGTCAGATTTTTAATTGTCACTTTGGCAGAAAAGTGCACAAAATTCAAAAGTCGTACTGCCCACCTTTTTAATCACTTAAACTTATAGTATATACAGGAGATAAAGATCTTCCTGTCAGGAAGTAGTGGAGCTTGTGCATCAAGTTTATTATCTCATTGAAGAGGGTAGCATGAATGAGAGGGTTTGGAGAGGGTTGGATAGGAGTAAACCTTACCCTTTCCAGACCTTAGGAGAGAGAGGAGGTGAGAAGAGAGGGAGAAGGTGTTGTAATGGTTTGCCTCCTTTACTTCAGTCTATTTTTATTGCATCAATGAACAGTTTATTTGGCTCTTACAGCTAGTGGTTACATATTTACATCACTGATCTCTGAACAAAATCAGTGGTTTCAAAATCAGCACTTTTCTGATTTGTATATTTTCTTATTTACATATATATGTATTGGTTGGTGTTTTGTTAATTGCATTTTTACAGCAGGTCAAAGGCTTCATTGGTAAAAGAGCAGTTTCTGCAGTGTCCCCGGAAATCCCTCCGTCTTAAAGAGTCACTGAACCGTACCCTCAGTGGAGGATCAACCCATAAACATGTGAGAAGAGGACTACTACTTTAAAGGATAATTTTCACCTTGATAGAAAAGTGCACAATTTGAGAGTAGGTTGTGTATAATTTCATGTTAACAAGAATACAAAATTCACCCTTATGACTTGCATTTTCTTTCTTTTTCCAGGCTTTTAGTAGGTAATCAAAGGTCTTAAGGTCATTGTTACTTTGAACATGCATCCATCCCATTCTCAATAATGCATATATACAGTGTCTTAAATAAATACAAACGTAGTTGAAATTGTAAGTACATTTTGACTTAGTTTATTTTTGTGAACCAGAAAGTGTTTTCTTGACTGAAATTGACACAGGTGTGTCCCAGAAGATCATAGAACAATGTACAAGAGGCATTGTTGTGTTTTTTTTTTACAGCTTTTATTTACATTTGAAGAAAAAGTGGCATATGCAAAATTGTTCATATCCTTTTCAATAATCAATAGAAAAGCATTTACTTGGCTATTACAGCAATCAAACTCTTCCTATCATTGCTGACCAGTGTTCTGCATGTGTCCACTGGTATCTTTATTCATCTTTATCAATGGGCTCCAACTCTCTCAGGCTGGAGGCTCTCCTGACTATCACCCTGATCTGAACTCTCTCCACAGATTCTCAACTGGATTCAAATCAGGACTGGGCTGGACCACTATAAAATTTATTATTTCTTCACCATTTTGGCTGTGTGTTTTGGGTTGTTGTGGAGCTGAAGTCTCCACTGGTGTCCAAGACCATGTTCCTCTGTTGACTGTCTGAAGATGTGGAGAATCTTGATCTATTATTCTTTGTTAATGGTTTAGTTTTACTGGGTTTAGGTTCTCTGGTCCATTGGCTAAAAAAAACCCCAAATTTTCAGGTTCCCACCACCATATTTGAAGGTAGGCATGGTGTTCTTGGGGTTATGGCTTCTTATTAATACCAAATGAAGGACATCATCATTGTGGCCAAAAATATTTTTTTTTCTTTAATCTGGACAAAGAACTCTCTGGTAATCTGTTTTATGGTCAGAAGAAAGTAAGAAAAATGGCCATAATGATGTGTCTTTCATTTGCCTAACTTCAAACATGGTTGCGGGAACATCATCTAGTGTTCTTTTTTTTTTAATGGTTTGGTTTTACTGGGATTAGGTTCTCTGGTCCATTGGCTAAAAATAAAAACCCACATTGTGATGATTCTCCACATCATCATCAGTCTACAGAGGAACATGGTCTTGGACACCAGCGGACACTTTCCAGCCTAACAACAACCTAAAACAGCCAAAAATGGTGATGAAATAGTGGACTAAAACTGTACAAATGTTTTGTAGTGGTCCAGGCAGTCCTGTCTTGAATCCAGTTGAGAATCTGTGGAGAGAGCTAAGATCAGGGTGATGGTCAGGAGACCTCCAGCCTGAGAGAGTTGGAGCTCATTGATAAAGATGAATGAGCAGAAATACCAGTGGACACATGCAGAACACTGGTCAGTAATGATAGGAAGAGTTTGATTGATGAAATAGAAAAAAAAGGATTTTCTATTAATTATTGAGAAGGGGATGAATAATTCTGGTCTTCAAATGTAAATAAAAGCTGTAAAATATTTTTTTTAACAACGATGCCTCTTGTACATTGTTCTATTATCTTATAGGACACACCTGTGTCATTTCCATCAAGAAAACACTTTCTGGTTCAACAAAAAGAACTTTAAGTCAAAATTTGCCAGGGGTGTGAATAATTACGTTTTTGACTGTATCTATTGCTCCTCCTGGCGTTGGTAACAAGCTGGACTTCTTTATGTGTTTAAAATGTCGAAATCTGATCTTAAAGTCTAAACAATGTCAACCAAGTCAGACAAGGATTTAACCAGGTCTAAGACTTAATAAGGTCTAAACAAGGTCTAAATCAAAC
>JAVQJW010105708.1:0-11229 GCA_036025195.1 Hypseleotris klunzingeri
TTATTCAATTAAGGCTTTTGATAAAATATAGAACAGACATTGTTTGGCATACAGGTACACATATTCTTTGGTTAAATTGCTTATTAGATAACAAAGGACAGTAAATATGGCAAAAGAAATTCCTGAAGTGAGAACAAGAGCCCCAAAAACAATAAAATATATTTGCACAATGGCCTTTCACAGTGTATAAAGCAGAACAACTAATCCATTGTGGTGGCACTTAAAAAGTGTTATCTGTGACACTATTAAATCCATGAGATACTGTATAACCCACATGGTAAAGTCCCGTGTGCATTTCAGAGGTGATAAAACTGCAAGACAAACAGTGTGTATAGACATTTGTTCCAACATGAGCAAAATGCCACATTAAAACTCAGATGACCCGTGTATGTGCAAAAAAGCTTTTAAGTATATCCATAATAAGGTTTCTACTGTAATACATCTATGGTTTGAAGTGTGGAATGATTTTCATATGTAAGAAGTTCACCAAAGAAAAGAAAAACGTAATGGGTCTGCAAAGCCTTTATAGAAAATAGTTTAGATTCACCAAGATTTGGAAGCTGGCTGTAGAAAAGACATGTAACTAAACCCCATAGCAAGTAACATTTATGGCTGACTATTCCATATAGAGTAGACATTTTGGCTCATAATTAACCATTTTTCATCTGTTCACTCATTTGTGGGCTCTGGTGTCTCTGCTGCTGCATCCAGGTCTTCATCGCTGTCCAGTCCTGAGCGATTTGTATTACGTCGCAGAATTAGAGGCAGGTCTCCACGTCTTAAAAAAAATGTGAAAAATTAACATAAAACAGAAATAATACAACAAACCATGCACATACTGCATAAAAAGATTTCTATCACATTTTCATTACAGTTTGAGTCAAGTCAGTAGTGACCTAATATTTTTTTATGTCTGAATAAATCTTATGCATTTCTATTTCTTCTATAAATAAATGTCCTAAGCATTACCTGAGCTTGCTCTTCAGGCTGCTCACTTCCCGGTTCATTACGTCTGCAGACTCAGTGGCATCGTCCAGTTCTCTCTGAAGCTTCCTACGATAAGCATTGGCTCTAGTAACTTCCTCCTCCGACTCCTCCAGCTGCCGCTTGAGTTGGCGCATTCGGCTATTTGCTTTGTCCAACTTCAGGAAAGAAATGAGTATCAGTAAGTAGTGCCGAAATCATACAGCATCATTTTAATTTGTCAATGGAGGTAAAATGAGATGAACCTGATCTTTATAATTCTCCATGTTGCGTCTTTCATCATCAATCTGCAACAGCGATTCCTTGAGTTTCTTCTCTGTGCGTCGGACCTGTCTTGAAGCCTGTTGACGCTCTCTATAACAATTCGGAAAATATATGCATTAAATTAGAGTTCAGCCAGTGCAATTCATCTATATGGAATGGCTGATGTGCAAAAATGATAACTTCAGAAGCCATTTGTTAATATTTATAAACCAAAAATACTGACACAAATGAAAATGTAATTTTAATCCACAAATATCTGGCCTCCTTAGGCAATGCTAATCTGAAGTGTTACATTTTCTCATCCTAATTAAACATGGATAATGTATTATTTTAAAGCAGTTACTTCTATGACTGCATATTGAAATCAACTGTAATGGAAATAAAGAAAACACTGGTCTAGTATTTTTCTTCTTGTCTTTAGTAATGGGTACGTACTTGGACTCTATATCAAGTTGTTCCTCCAGTTGGGCGATCTTGGCCTCTAATGTTGCGATGGATGACTTGTATTTAGATTTGATTGTGCTCTCCAGCTCCTGCAGCTTCAGCTTCTGCTCCTTGTTTTGGCGATCGAGTTGAGAGCGCGCTCCCTCAATGCGCTGAGAGTTGCTGCGCTCTGCTGTCAGCTCTGTGTTCAGCTGCTCACTCTAATAATATTTAAACAGAATGTTTGTTACTGGAAATCTACTTCATCTTAACAACATACAAAATATGCCGCATGAATACGAAATAACTGGTCACTATTTTAAGCACGGACAGTTAAATGGCTTGAAACACACCTGTAACGTGGTCCTCTTCAGGCGATCATTCACCATCTCAGTGTTAAGCTGCTCTTCCTCCAGCTCTTCTTCAAGTTGAGTAATACGAGCCTCCAGACGTCTCTTTTCATCATTCAGCAGAGAACTATAAAAAACACAATTAGCATCTTTTCAGCTGTTCTTTCATGTTTAAATTTAATTGAAGGAGAGTTTGTTTAATATTCCAACTTCTTTCCATTGGTGGTGTTGATCTCTTCTTGCAGCTCATCTCTTTCAGTCTGAACCTGCCTCTTCATTCTCTCTGCTGTAGCCAAGTCCTAAAGTAATCAAGACAAAGCATTATATTACCACTGTAAGTGCTAAGGGTGTAGATTATTCACCATTTGATAGTAGCACATACCTCTTGCAAATGCAAGGTGTCAGTCTCCATGGTCTTAAGTTTCTTTTCAGTCTCTTTAGCTGCAGCAACTGCTTCGTCTCGAGCAAAACGCAGCTCATCCAGTTCTCTCATCTGGTCTTTCATTTGGGCCTGTAACATTTTTATATGGTATATAGTAAAACTGAAGCCATATATGTTTCCTAAGAATAAGTGCTTTTATATAGTGTTTTGTACCTGGAGTTTTTTCAGTTGTTTGAGTGCCTCATCTCTGGCCTTGCTTGTAGCATCAATCTGGTTTTCCAGATCTGCCAAGTCCAGCTCCATTTTCTTTTTGGTGGAAAGAGCCTGAGTGCGCTGACGACGCTCCTCTTCTAAATCTACCTCCATCTCACGTACCTAAAAGAGCAGTTTACCAGTTACTTTTGAAGAGCATTTTTTTCAATTGAAGACCTAGAAATGTGTTTTTCTTACTTGTTTGACCAGTTGTTTCCTCCTCTCCTCTCCCTGCTCGTCTCTGGCCTGTAGGTCTCGGTCGAACTGTGCCTTCATGGCCTGCATGTTGACCTCCAGACGTAGCTTGGCATCCTCTGTGGCCTGCAGCTCATCCTCCAGCTCCTCCAGCTGCACCCGCATCTCCTCCAGCTGCTGCTCCATGGCCCGCTTGGATCTTTCCAGCTCATGAACCTGTTCAAATTTAAAATGTTTAGCAACTGTGTATGAGGTACATGAAGTGAGGCTTAAAGTCAGTTTGAACTTCTTACACTTTTGCCAACATCATCTTTACGGGAAACCAAGTCCTCCATCTCAGCTTTGAGCATCTTATTGGCCCGGTCCACCTCATCCTTCAGGTCAGTCATGGCCTCAAGCTCACGAGCCAGATTCAGAGCCCGTGTTTCCTTCTCCCTGGCATCAGCCTCAGCCTTATCCCGCTCTTCAGCATACTGAGTGGAGATGGTCTTCTCCTCTGCCAGCATCTATAAAATATTATTAGGCAAAATTAAGAACAAGATAATTTAGAAAGAAATGTTAGTATATTTTGGCACAATGGCAGTTGTTATAAACAGACTTTTACCTGATCAAATTTCTTTTGTTTCTTCTCCAGATTGGACACAATCTGCCGGAGGTTGTCCTGATCAACCATGTGGTCCTCCAGCTCTTGTTGTAAACGGTTCTTAGTCTTTTCCAGTTTGTCGTACACTGTCGTCTTCTCCTCGAGCTGCTGTGTCAAATTGTCCATCTCTCGCTGGAGTTTCTTACGTCCCTCCTCAGCCCCCTCCAGAGATGAGGCCTCCTGGTCCAGTTTCTTTTTCATGTCTGCCAGCTAAACACATCAACAACATGAATAACAGGTAAACTTAAATATTGTCATTTTTAAAGTCTGCAGTTGTAAACCCACCTGTGCCTGCAGAGTGGACATTTGCTTCTCTATGTTCCTCTTGCTCTCTTCTTCCTCCTCGAGCTGCTCTCTTAAAATGTTCTGTTCATCCTCCATTTGCCTGAGCTTTGTTGAAAGGGCCAGCTTTTGCCGAGTCTCTTCTTGAAGCAGCTCCTACATTTGCAAGAGAAACATTGTAGGTAAAGTACTTATTAACTTTAACTGACAATCTGTGGCAAACAACAAAGTGGCCAGTGGCTTTACTTGCTTTGTGGTTTATCAATCAAATGCATTTCTACCTGTGAGTCTTGCAGCTGAGACTCCAATGAGGACACGTCTTTACTGTATTTGATGTTCTTTCCTTCTGCTTCAGTCAAGTGGCTATTTGCATGGTCCAGCTCCGACTAAAGAAAATAGAGGATTATTTCAGTAGAACACAAACAGAAAATATTTTGGATGACAGTTTGTGATTTTGCTCCTGCTCTCACGGCGTACCTGCATCTTGCTCATCTTTTCAGACATGTCGTTTCTCTGCCGATCGCTCTCTCCGAGTTTGACCTGGAGCTCTTGAACCTGGGCCTCTGCTTTTTTACGGCGATGTTCAGAGTCTCCTTTACTTTGAGTCAGTGTCTTCACCTCAATCTGTAACTCATTCCACTCACTCTCCAGCGCCTGCTTGGCTTTCTCCACTGAGACTTTATTCTGCATGACAAACATCACACATTACTACAACCCAAGCCTTTGCTGAACTTTACTTCTTTATATGGAGACCTCAGTGTTACCCTTTTGGCCTGCTCCAACTGTTCGTTTAGCTCTTCAAATGCCTGGTTGTGCTTCTGCCTCATGTCAGCCATTAGTTGTTCGTGATTTTTTGCTTCGTCGTCCAAAGTCTTTTTAAGCTGCGCAACTTCAGTCTCACGCTTGGTCCTGGAGAGATAGAATATGAGATGTTACAAATATAATTAGTAACATTATTGCATGAAATGTATTGTTTCCTAAAATATGTATTTTCTAAAATTAAAAATGCTTTGTAATGTAAAGTAGATAAGCTGCCACAATTATTATATATATATATATTATAATTATTTTACTTTAGTCCCTCCCCTTGCCTCTACAGCAACATCAAATCAGACTTTACATGTTTTGACGAGTTTTATTTTAGTTCCTCCTCTGGCTACAGACTACCAACGACCTACTTTACATCTAAAATAGCAGTTTTTATTGTTTTCTAATTTAGGAAACTTATGGACTTTTTAACATAAAACAGACACAAACAGACCTGAGCTCTTGTTGTGCTGCTGTGGTGTCCAGAGTATCTTCCAGTTCGGTCTTCAGGGCCTCCAGCTCCTCTCCCAGGTCTCTGCGATGTTTCTCAGCTTTAGATCGAGCCTGTCTCTCCAGCTCCAGGTCCTCCTGCAGCTCTGAGATCTGTGCCTCCAGCTCTCGGATCTTCTTCTGAGCCATGTTCTTGGCTGCAGCCTCCTCCTCGATCCTGAAAACACATTATTATTTCTAACTAATATTTACAAAATACAGAATTGTACTGTAATTGTAGTTTATTCTATTAATCACCTTCCCAGTGCAGCCAGCAGTTCCTCCTCTTTCTTGGCGAGCTGAGCTCGAAGTTCAGCGATCTGAGCCATCAGGTCTGCGATCTGGTCGTGAAGCTCAGTGGAGTCTCCCTCCAACTTGCGTCGATTTTTTTCCAATTCTTGGCGCTGTTTCTCCTCCTTTCGAAGGCGGTCTAGTAGTCAAAATAGAAAAAATAATACAAGTTAGAGACACATACAGTAATAAATTAGGTACTTATTTGTAAAAGGACATACCCTCTAAATCTGTGATCATAGCTTCATGTTTATTCTTGAGTTTTTGTAAACTTTTAGATTTCTCTTCTTCCTCAGTCAAATTTGTGGTGAACTCTGAGATACGCTCCTCTAGCTGTTTCTTTTCCTAAAGATCAAAGTAATAATTGTTATGAGTTAAAGTGTGTATTCAAAATGCAACAGAAAAGTCTAATTATACCAACAATGTATTCTTTATCATGACCCAGACCTTTGTAAGTTTGTTGTTGTAGTCATCCAGCACCATGATGTCTTCCTCCATCTTCTTCAGTTTGGCATCTGTCGTCATTTTTTCCATCTGCAGTTTCTGTCTGGCTGCCTCCTCTTCATCAAGCTGTTGCTCCAATTCCTGAAAAAACAACAAGGTAAAGGTTAGATTGTTAAAATGTTAATAATTATGTTGGTGTAAAATTTCACAGACATTTATGTTCTGCTGCATCTTCTTCCTCTCAGTGTGCATCTGAGTGACCCTCTCCTCCTCTTCCTCCAGTCGAGACTCCAGATCGTGGAGGATCTCCTCCAGTTCTTGTTTCCTTGTGGCCAGTCGAGATCTCATCTCCTCAGCCTCTCCACACAGCTCTATCTCAGCCTGAAGCTGCTCCTGAAGGGCCAACTTCTCAGAACTCAACTGCAGAAAAACACATCAGATGAAGCAAATATCAAACAGAGTCTTTAAATGCTTCAGACCATACCTGCTTCAGTTTGTTGTCCATCTCCTCCACGATCTGCTCTGACTGCATCTGTTTCTCTTTTATTTTAGCCAGCTCCTCCTCTTTAGCTAACAGGTCCTCTTCCTGACGGGTCACTTGAAGCAAAGGTTTGACCTGGGAAAAGAAATTATGGAGTGAATGACCAGATTTGTAATAAATAGGGCTTGTTTCTAGTTATATTATTATACACCACTGTTTGAACTGTAGTTTTGTTGGTCTATTACCTTAGTAAACAGCCTCCACCACTGCCAATTTCTGAGTTTCAGATAGGCTGCACAGTTTCTCTGAATAACTTTCATTGCAGTAAGCTGTTGCTGTCTTTTGGTAAAAGCTCTAAAATAAGACATAAGATGCAGAATAATGAGTAATTTTATACATTTCAATGAAGAATTGTGAGATAAATTTCTCAAACATACTTGCGAGCCACGTATCCTCTGCACCAGGCCTGGAAACTGATGATCACATCAGTGATCTTCATGTCTCTTTCCTCCTCCAGATGAGCCAGGACACCAGCTCGGAAAAACACTTTACTTTGTCCAATGCGAAACAGATTGGGATCTAACTCTAAGGCTTTAATCTGAGAAAGAAAATATGTTTTTAAATATAACAGAAAATATAAAACATTTTACAGTTCACTAAACCTAAGTACACACCATAAGCACACAAGCCTGCTTCCCATCCATAAAGCCTTTAGGAATTGCATTAGGCGTCAGGATTTCATATCTGGAAAAACAGAGGAAACAAGCGAGACACACTCTTATCAGTATTAGTTGCTAAAAGTACAAAAGAACTGGTCTCTCTTTCTCTAGTTACCTCTGTCTAAACTCCTGGAAGACGATGCGGTTGGGGAAGCCCTGTCTGCAGATACGAATCCCCTCCAGGACACCATTACAGCGCAGCTGATCCAGGACCAGGTGAGCTTCCAGTTTACCTGCCTAATGACCAACACATGTCAATAAAAATACATTCATACAAAAATAGTGTCTCAACATCAGTTTGGGATTCATACTTTCTTCTCATGGTTGGGGATGATGCAGCGGACAAAGTTTGGGTTAGTGTTTCTTAGTGTAGTCATGAGGTTACTCAGCTGCTCCTTGTACAGCTGGCCCACAGTGCGAAACATGCCTTTGCGTGTTTTAAATGCTCCATGAACTGAATCTGACATTCCTGCAACTTTATCCAAGCCAACGATGCGATCCACTGCAGAGATGCAAAGTGGTATATAGAGTATATATAAACACTTATCCAACTATGTTTGAATGGTGACAGTAGAGCTTTACTCTTACCATCTCTCCACAAGTCACATGTGAATTTGTCTGTGGACTGGTTTAGTAAAGTGGCAACACACTCATTTAGAGGATCCATGTTTTTCATCAACCACTCATCTGCTTTGTAGTCAACCTGTACAAGTCACAACACGTGAAAACAACACATATTTAATATAATAATTGTTGTAAAACACACTATTTTTAAGGATTATTATGCAATTAGAATATTAAAATTATTCACCTTTCCTGCATAGTGAATAATGCAGAAGTCTGCATCATCCTTAAGTTTCTTGGGTTTCTGAAACTTGGGGTGTGTCCCTTGCTCTTGGACCACCTTCTCCACAAAGGACTTGTCTGTGGCTTTGGGAAACCAGCACTCTTCATCGAGCAGAGCCAGGATGCCTGGAGGCCCAGCCTTTATGAACAGACAGGACTCAGGTCAGTGTCAGACGAACACACATAACACAACACTCTTAACATGTCTAAACCTGCAGTAACATCTGCTTTCTCCTGCTTCTTACACAACAATAATCTGTAGCATCAGGCCCAAATAAGGACAAGTTTACACAGTATACTAGTTTAGTTTAGTGAGCCGAGTAGACAGTGAGATGAGATGATTACAGGTTTTTCAATGAGGTCAATACAAGGCTGCAGGTCCAGGCCAAAGTCTATGAAGCTCCACTCGATGCCCTCGCGCTGGTACTCCTCCTGCTCCAGAATGAACATGGTGTGGTTGAAGAGCTGCTGCAGCTTCTCATTAGTGTAGTTAATACACATCTGCTCAAAGGAGTTCAACTATCGAACAAAAAAAACAAACAATTGATACTATTTATAACCACAGCTACAAATTAAGAATTTGCTGTAGGACTTCCTGTAAGATCACTGAATAAAATTTACAGAACAACTGCAAAACA
Organism: Hypseleotris klunzingeri; assembly: GCA_036025195.1. Lineage (NCBI taxonomy): Eukaryota > Metazoa > Chordata > Actinopteri > Gobiiformes > Eleotridae > Hypseleotris > Hypseleotris klunzingeri. The sequence goes on from JAVQJW010105708.1 coordinate 8,491, forward strand.
ATTTACCTCAAAGATCTCAAATCCAGCTATGTCGAGAATGCCGATGAATGAAGCTCCCTGTCTTTTGGTCTTGTCCAAGGCTTTGTTGATCCTCATCACTAACCACCGAAACATCCGCTCGTAAGATGCTTTGGCCAGAGCCTCTACAGCAAACTCCGCCTGCTCCTGAGTCTGGGCTTTCTGTACGTAGTCTCTGCCAACCTGGACAGAAGGACAGGAATAAGCAATTATTTAAAACTGTTAAAAAATTCAGCAGAAACTTCATGTAGTTGCTACTGTTCCAACCTTGATTCTTGGAGAGAGAATTGCTCGGGAGAAGTCAGTCACATTGATACCAAGGAGATGACAAACTTTCTGTGCAGCTGGTGATGGAAGAATATGGGTGTCAAAAGTGTTACGATATATACTAATTATGTGATTGTGTGTGTTTACAATTCATACCAGTGTCATCGGGCATAGAGGCCTGGTCAGAGTTGCGCTCTTTTTTAAAGCTCATATTTCCGAGCTGCAGAACTGCCGATACCACCTTCAACAGACCTGAATACCAAACAAAAAGGAATTACAGACAAAAATAAACTAAAATGATTTTGTTATTTTGTGATTGTAAACACAAGCAAAAAGACACATTACCTATAGTCTCTTCTTCTGGGATGCCCATGATCTGAAAGGCCTCCATGGTTTCAGTGAACAAGTCTTTGTCCTGTTGGCCTGGGATAGTCATGTTGCCATTGGACAAGAATTTATATTTGCTGTAATCCTCAAGGCATAGTTCAGCTAGTGGGGAATACCAAATCAATCAAATTCCAACACTTACAATGTTTTGTCCAAAAATTCATTAGTTTTGTAACTAATTCTTTGAATGTACTCACAGCGCATCTTTTCGCCTGCTCCTGTCAGTAAATAGTAGAAGATGTGGAAGCTCCTCTCTTCTTTAGCTTGTCTGATGGCTCGAGACTTCTCCAACAAATCTGACAACCGCTCAGTCAAGGATTATTTCTAACATGATCTGAAAACTTATCTAAAGCTGGTCAAAAATAACTAAAAATATAATAGTAAAGAAAATGGTGGCCACATAACTGGAGGCCACCACATTCTCTTTCCGTTCACATCTAGACATCAATGTTTCTAGGTATTGCGTAGTTGGAACTTTCTATAGCTAGAGAGCATAAGGCTAAGATCGCTGCAGTTGTGACCTGGCATGCCTTATTGCTCACCTCCGAGAAGATTGTCTATTGTGAAGATTAGTAAAAGCTCTGGATCGATGGTAAATGGGACGAGCGGTTTGTTTTTTCTTGGCTATATTTTATTTTTATTGTCCTATATATTTTTTACAATAGTTACCTTAACATGTGCACCCATTTAGCTGGCATTTACATGATGTGAGATTTGTTTCACAATGCTTGGCTTATTGTTTATTACTGTACATAATTTGGCTAACAACTTTACTTTGCATGCCCTTACCGATTCAACCTAGGAACAGCACAAGAAGACAAGACATGCAGAAAAATGTTAATAACAATTAGATTAAATTTACATAAACCTTTAGTGTAAACTCCCTCTATAAAGAATAAGCCATCTTAAAAGGATACAGGTTTCAATGTTGGCTCCCACAATGTATCCAGTGACATCAAAGTTAATCCGGATGAATTTTCCCTAAAAGAGATTGGGTTTATTAATGTTTAACAAACACTACAATCACATTTCTGTTTTAGCCCAGCCTTACAAATCGTGAAGAGTTGTCATTCTTTACGGTCTTAGCGTTACCAAAGGCCTCCAGAATAGGGTTCGCTTGCAGTAGCTGTTTCTCCAGTTCTCCCTAAATAACAACAACATATCCAGAAAGCTAAAGGACGCAACATACACTTATATTTATGAAGCAAAACAGGTTGTAGCAGAAAGTGTGAGCAGCAAGACATAAATTAGTTGAATAATTAGAGTATTCAAAAGACTGGCTTCAGGGCATGTTATCATTGCCCAATCACACAGCAACTGAAACGAATACTGTATCTTTCACATTCCTGCTGCAAGCCTATTCAAGCACAAGCCCTGTAAAACCATCCATATACATGCAGGTAAGACAAGTCACACATAACACACACAGGTAGGTTAGCAGCAATCGCCCCCAAAGGAAATACAGGACAGTTCAACGATACCCAAAACAATGGTCACGCCCAAAACTGACCAGATAATAGATAGCTGCTGGGTGAATTACATGCTTTACTACACTCAGTAAAGTATTCCATTTACAACCTATACCATAAACTATTGAAGTCATAGGGACACCTAGGCATCAGATAAATGATTCTATTTGGGCAAAGCAATCAGTTTTTTGGAAAAATCTAGGCAAGTTTGCAGTCACTTTTTGGTCAACTTAGATTTTTTTTATTAGGCTACCAGTATTCGATTTTCTAATGTGATTTTCAATTGTATGTTTCTAATGTTGTAATCTTGTTGGAAATGTCACTGTTTCAAAGGGGTGCATATTATCCACATATTAAACAACAAAGCACTCGGAGAGTGCATACCGACGCCAGGACAGCTAATTTCCCCTATACAATGTTTTGGCACTAACTGCGACTTTAATCTTTGATGTCTAAGGGTTTTTATATTGTTAACGAGTAATTAAGAGGCCCCGCCCCCAAACCATGACAAATATGGGAAGGGTCTATTTGACTTTTGTGATTTGTCTGGATGTGTGTGAAGAATGTTTTTGCCAAGTTTTGTAAATTTCTCTAAAAT
>JAVQJW010106621.1:0-10364 GCA_036025195.1 Hypseleotris klunzingeri
GCCATCAGAACGACTGTAGCTCATTAATTATGCGTGATGACGTCATGAAAGTATCGATACTCAGCGGAAGTATCGATACTAAGTATCGTGCCAAAAAGTATCGCGATATATCGCGAATCGAATTTTTTTTACAGCCCTATATGTTGCCCCACATTGGACATTTTTAGTGAGAAATCCTCAGAGCTCTGGTACTGTAGCCCTAAACCTGTGAAATCAGTGATGAAAACATACAGCAGTAAGAGGCTAATGTGGCTAATGTGGCTTGTTGTTGAAATCATTTTGCCATAATATTAATTTTTAATTATATCATTACATGCAATTGCATTTATTCAAAACTTTGAAGCCACCTTGTCTATTAGTGCTGTTGTAAAATACTTTCAAATCATCATGAAAATTTCTATAATATATAAATGTAGTATGTATTAATGTGATTTCTACGATCCCAATTCATGTATTGTACAGAGGCGGTTGTGAATGATCTTACTGGAGAGAACAAGGCGGGGGCAGCAGATGTCTCTGCCAGTCAACATGTGATGGTGTGTGCCCTGAAGGAACTGGGAAGTCTGGTTCAGAGTTTAAGTGCCACAGCCTCGCCACTCATCCAAGAACCCTCCATAGGTGAGGTGCTTTCTGACTTAGTGCAATGTGAAATATCTGCTGCACAATATGAAACAATTATTAAATAATAATTACTGCATTATAATAGAATTAATGGTAATACTGCTAATGAAATATGAAATGCTTAAGTAGTCTCGAGTTAGCATGGGACATCAGTGTCATTATATATTCACAATATTAATGCCAAATATATAACCCTCTAACTTACATTAAAATAGCCTTACTTCATGAACAGTTTTTTTTTATTTCAAATAATTCAGTTTGTAGATTTTTTTCACAACAGCTAAAACATTTAGCTTTGACAAAGTATTTTAAAAATGCTTGATATTGCATTTAGTTTTTTATTATATTGTACACTGTATTACCTGAAGTTACTAGAGGTTTGAATAATGGTAATGAATATAAAATAACTGTAATAAACATTAAATAAAACATAATATAATTGAATAGAAAATGACAGTAAACTGTAAATGCCTATCTTCATTAGGTCTTCTGGAGACAGTGAGTTCTGTGCTGCTCCACCCCAGTATGGCGGCCCGTCTGGCAGCAGCGTGGTGTCTGCGCTGTGTGGCCGTGGCTCTGCCCTATCAGCTGACCCCTCTGCTGGACCGCTGCGCAGAGAGAATCAACAACCTGAAGAGTTCCCCAGAGGCAGTGAGCGGATACAGCTTTGCTATGGCTGCTCTTCTTGGGGGAGTGCACCAGTGTCCGTTAGGTATCCCCCATTCTAAAGGCAAGGTGTGTAGACCCAAAACATCATCTTCAGTTCATCACTTAATGGGCCCTGCAATGCTTTTTTTTTTTTTTTAACCTGTTATAATATTGTAATATTGTTTTCAATGCAAACAACAGCATACTGAAATGGGCATGGCTAACAAAATGTAAAATGCAAATCTAAAAAAGCTTGAGTTAATTTATTATTATTTATTATTATTATTTATATCTGTTTCACTGTTTTCAGTTGGTGGTGAGTATTGCTGAAGACCTGTTGCGGACAGCTGCTCAGAATAGCCGCCTGTCTCTGCAGCGCACACAGGCTGGATGGCTGCTGCTGGGAGCCTTGATGACCCTTGGTGAGTTTTTATAGATATTTCCTGTGTTTTTTCCCCCTCTTTTTCATTAAATTCAAATAATAGCTCTGTTTGTGCCCAGGTCCGTCCCTCGTTCGCTATCACCTTCCCAAGATGCTACTTTTGTGGAGAAACGTGTTCCCTCGCTCTCAGAAGGAGCTGGAGGCAGAAAAGGCCAGGGGTGACTCCTTCACCTGGCAGGTCACTTTGGAGGGCCGGGCTGGAGCTTTGTGTGGTAAACAAGCACACTCAACATACACTCACTGGACACTGTATTAGATAGAGCTAGTACCCAATAAAGTTACACCTGACTTGGACTACTTCTGCTGTCTACCTCAGGCTACATTTAACATATATTGAGTCTGGCCATTTTCTTCTGACAATTGTGTTTCTCACACAAACCGTAAAGATTGTTTGACATGAAAACCAGCACATTTTAGCATTATAAGTGTTTAATAACTCTACCTAATAAGGTGGCCAGTGAGTTTATTTAAAAAGCATTCAAATCTGCTGTGTATAAGCCTGCCAACCTATTATTTATTTGTTTTTGTAGCTATGCGCAGTTTTGTGGCTCACTGTCCTGAATTACTTACTGAAGATGTGATTCGCCGGCTAATGACCCCCATTGAATGTGCGATGACCATGATGTCCCAGTGAGTTTTTAAAACACAATATGCTTTTGAATGTTATTTTTCACTCTTTATTCATCTTAGACAATCGAATTAAACACCCATACTTTTCTTTTAGCGTTCCATCGATTACTAAGGTTCATGGTGCACATCTCAAAGCAAGTGCTGCAATGGTGAGACTCCGACTGTACGACATCCTGGCTTTGTTGCCACCTAAAACATATGAAGGTAACAGATTTGTATTTACCTTCAGTCTTTGCTGTAACTGCTGTTGTAGATGTTCATGTAAAACCCTATCATTTCCTTGCGTAGGCAGCTTTAACGCTCTCCTCCGGGAGCTGGTGGCAGAGTTCACACTGACTGACAATTCGGCCAACACCACCACATCCCTGCTGCGCTCGCTCTGTCACTATGACGACAGTGTGCTCATGGGCTCATGGCTGCAGGAGACCGACCACAAATCTATTGAGGATCAGGTAAAATTTGTTAATACGGTTATAAAAACACCTGGTGATTTTAAAATGTTTTCAGATTTGTGATTTGATTGTTTTTATTGGAGTTTGCACAAAAATGTTTGTGTGTGTCAAAAAATAACTATCAATTATTCTTCGCAAAATATCCACTCTTAGGCTTTGGAGAATATTGATTTTTCATTCATTCATTGATATCATTCGTTATTTGACGTTTTGGCACTACATTTGTCATGATGCCTATATTCTGTGTTTTACAGCTGCAACCCAACAGTGCGTCTGGCAGTGGGGCTCTGGAGCATGACCCCTCCTCCATCTACCTGCGGGTCCCAGTTGGAGAAGCCATCCCTGGACCTCTTCCTTTGGGGGTGTCTGTCATTGACGCTTCAGTGGCTCTGTTTGGTGTAGTCTTCCCCCATGTGTCTTTCAAACACAGGTGAGTCATTTATTTTGCCCCACTGCAAACAGAAAAATAGTATACAACAGTGGTTCTCAAACTATGGTACAGATATCACTGGTACTTAGGAGTCCTTTGCACTTTTTTGTGAGTCTTCGTAAATCTATTTTACTAAGACTTTTAAACACCAGAGGGGTCAAGTCAGATGAGTGTACCATTGCTTAGTCTTGTTTTAGGCAGTTTAGTCTCAGTCCCCCTTTAAAGATGTAGTCTGTAAGTTTACTAGAATAAAAAAGACCAGTTAAAAACACTTTATTTGGCTCTTATTTATGATGTAAAGTAGGTAATCTGTCAAGATGACAGACAACCTAGTTTACATTGTAGAAAAGGAGAACATTTTAAGCAATTTTTTTCCCTCCTGTTTTTTGGAAAATTACAGACTACAGCCTTAATATTGTTAGTATAGTTGGTAATGCTCTTTTAAGGTTAATCACAGTTTTTATAAATTACCTTTCACCTGTTTTTTTTTTTACAACACTGCATCTATCCTGACACTGAAGTAATGGCTAACCTTATGTGTATTAGGCTGCAAATGCTGGATCACTTTGCGGAGTGCATTAAGCAAGCTAAGGGGGTTCGACAGCAGGCAGTTCAACTCAATATCTTTACTGCTGTCCTCAGTGCTCTTAAGGTGAGTAAATCATGCTCACACTCTTAATATTGTAGCTTACTGGGCACTTACCGTATAATGCATTATGTGTCTGGCTGGAATTTAGGGCCTGGCTGAGAACAAAAGCACTTTGGGCCCAGAGGAGGTGCGCAAGTCAGCTTTGGCCCTGGTGATGGGAGCTTTGGACAATCCCAATCCTATCCTTCGGTGTGCCGCTGGAGAGGCCCTGGGCAGGATGGCTCAGGTGGTGGGAGAGGCCACCTTTATCGCCAGAATGGCACAGACCAGCTTTGATAAGTAAGAAATGAGGAACACAAAAATATGGATGGGGCATTATTATTTATTCACTTTTGACTTTTAATATATCCATTTCTATTTTCTTCAGTAGAATACTTGAGAATTAAGATAATATAAAAAAGGTTTGTAGCTTGACCAAAATGAGACAGTTATTTATTTGTTAACAGTATTCAATAAGCATTCAAGTCTAAATAAACACCACCAAAATACACACAAAAAATAATAATAATAAAAAATATAATTGCCTTAATGATGATGGTTTCTGGTCCCATTTACAATTTACATTTGAATTGTCGGTATGACTACTTTTCTGTTCCTTTCAGTCCTGTCTTGATAAATAATGCTTCTGTCTTTCTTTTCAGGCTAAAGTCAGCCCGTGATGTTGTATCTAGGACTGGACACTCTCTGGCTCTGGGCTGTCTGCATCGATACGTTGGAGGAATTGGCTCGGGCCAGCACTTAAAGACTAGTGTCAGCATTCTACTGGCTTTGGCTCAGGATGGCTCTTCTCATGAGGTTCAGGTGAGGTGAAATTATGCTGTAGATGCACATTTTATTATTTACTTTACTAGTCAGCGAAGATTTTGCTCGTGTGTGTCAAGCTTGTTTTGCCCATGTGTTCGGTAGAGTTGATATCAGAAAAGCCATGTCTAGTTAAAATTTGTAATGTTAATATATTAGCATGGTCAATTTCAAAACTTCTTTAACAAAGTGCTTTACAGAAGGAAAATCAGACAATTGAAGGAGCAATGAAAAAATATTGACGATTTTGAAAACATGCACATTAGAGTAATCCTTTAGTTAAGGACATCCTGACCAAAAACCTGGCTCAAGATGTGAAGAGGGGTCCCTGGGTGCATAAATAGACAATTTAAAAACCAATACTAGGACCAATATTACACTACCAAATATAAAATCTAATTAATTTAAAATGAAGTGAATTTTTTATAAAATGTACTTAAAATTATGTAGTATTCTAATGTAATGAATATTATTCTGACAGACATGGGCGCTTCACTCTTTGGCTCTGATTGTGGACTCCAGTGGTCCCATGTACAGAGGCTATGTTGAACCAACGCTGTCCTTGGTGCTGACCCTGCTCCTGACCGTGCCTCCGTCCCACACAGAGGTGCATCAGTGTTTGGGCCGCTGCCTGGGAGCTCTCATCACCACTGTGGGACCAGAACTACAGGGTAACTATGGGAACCATCTTTACTGTTACGGACATACACAGTGACGGGCCAGAATATTTTATCTCATCATCTCGCATGTTTTAACATTAATAAATAGGTTTGAACCAGGTCTAAGCCACGACTAAACCAGGAGTATACCAGGGCAAAAAAAGACCTAGATCAAGTCTGATAATAGTCCGTAGTGTAAACATTTTAATAAATATTCTGGGGTCCAATTCCCTCTGACTTCAATAGTGTATACAGCCATGCACTATTCCATTACCAATATTTCCAGCAGGTGGCAGTATATTCAACATTATTCACAGATCACTCTTAACGCTGTTTTGTGTTGACCAGGAAATGGTGCTACTATCTCGACCATCCGCTCTTCATGCCTTGTTGGATGTGCCATAATGCAGGATCATTCAGACTCCCTCGTCCAGGCGGCTGCCATCTCGTGTTTGCAGCAGTTACACATGTTTGCCCCTCGCCACGTCAACCTCTCCAGTCTGGTCCCTTGTCTTTGTGTACGTTTTATTGCATGCAGTGGCTTCAGTAAAAATATTAGCTGCCAGGTGTGTTTTGGGGTTCTTATTGGGTAGCCTGGCTTTGTCTATACAAACATGTATATCTGGGTAAACTGGCAACTAAGAATGTCTCAAAGGGTCAGCAGCATTATCAAAGCAGAACAAAACTGAATCTCTAATTAATACAATCATTTTCATAAAGTTAGTCAGTCCAAGTGGGAAACTTTTTAATGCCAGTCATAGATTGGGATATGTGGAAATTTAAGACAATTTCAACACTTGTTTTTGTAATAATGAAAAACAAATTCCAGTTAAACATTTCGTTCCATCCACAAACTTCTGTAGCATTCTGAGAGTCCCATTATAGTTTTATTAAAATATAACTTGTAGATCTTTCGCATTGATAATAAGAAGAAAAGGTTTAGCCCATGAGGACAAAATATTATGGTGAAACCATGATATTAATAAGAATAATATATGCATACATCAAATATTAAATATTACAATATAATTGATGTTGGTTTGATATCTGTATAGGTGCACCTTTGTAGCTCCCACTTGCTCCTTCGTCGTGCTGCTGTTGCCTGCCTCCGACAGCTTGCTCAAAGAGAAGCTGCAGAGGTTTGTGAGTACGCTATGAGCCTGGCAAAGAAGGACAGCACAACCATAAGTAAGTACAACAAGCTCACAGTATGACAGTTCTGAGTTTGTTATTGCTGCTCTGTTGATAAAATGATGCTGCTTTGTCCCTAAAATAGATTTGAACATCACAGAAACGGGTCTGGAGGGAGTGCTGTTCGGAATGCTCGACAGAGAGACAGACAGAAAACTGTGTTCGGATATTCACGACACACTGGGACACATGCTCTCATCTCTCGCTGTGGAGAAGCTCTCTCATTGGTTGAAACTGTGTAAGGATGTCTTGGCAGCAACTACAGGTAAAGGTAATATGTAATATAATAAAAAACAACACTGTATTAAAGGTCCTTGTTTTGGATTGGTTTATTTTGGATACTTTGTTCCCTCAGATGTTGGCGGTGCAGTTGTGTTTGAGGTGGAGAAGGATGAAGAAGACTCTGAGAAGAAGGATGAGATGGACGATGACACCATGTTCACGGGGCTGGGAGATGATGACAAGTCTAAGCCCTCTGTGGCGCCGCGCTGGGTCACACGAGTGTTTGCTGCAGACTGCTTGTGTCGTATCATCCTGCTTTGTGAGAATGCAGATAAAACCCACTTTGACCTGGCAGCTGCCCGCTCTGCTCAAGCCAAGAACCCCAAAGGTACCATTAACCAGTCATTTAGTGGTTGGTTGGATGGTTTTGTAATTATGTGCTGTCAGTCAGTAGGGCCAAGATCATGGGTTAAACTAAAGCAGTGGTTCTCAACTGGTCTAATCGTGGCACTCAGTTTTATCACTAAAATTGATTTATGGCAGTTTTGACCATTTTACTAAATTATTTTACATTTAACCTCTCAGGGGCAAACTTTTGGGTTCTGGCTTATTATTTGGAAACAACTGCTCTAAATCAGTTCTTCCTAAATACTCAGACTAAGAAAAAAGTTTCCAAGTTCCAAGCCTTCGAAAGTATCAATTTATTACACTATAATGAACTTGCATACAGTAGTAGTCAGTCAAGTCTAAATTTATACTAAACGAGGTCTACACCAGGCCTAAATTTTACCTAGTACAAAATTATGACTAAACCCGACTAAACAAGGATAGGAACACAACTTGCTCTAAAGGCAAAGGCACACCGCGCCAACGGCAACTATTTTCCTCGACACCGACAACCCCCCCTCGAACCACTAAATCAAGACTTGAGATGTATAGAATATAGAATAGCCGCAATACGTATTTGCGGTGTAGTTGCAGTGTTCTTTATGAGTCTGTTAATAATTGAACTAAATAACATGACTACCTATTTTAGGCTTTTCTAGCTATTCTAAGGATCCCATTCATATGTTTTATACACCAAATGGAGATGTGTAAGCCAAAGTGGGTGGATTTTTTTTTATAGAAGAGTCAGCGTATATAACTAACCCACTATCTACGGACTAGACAAGGAGAAACACAGTAATTTTCCGATGGCCTGGAAGCAGCTAAGCCAAATTTAGGACTTGGATAGAGAGAGTGGATGGCTGGTCTGCCTGCTATGTCCGGCTAATCCCTTGAAAGGTGCACTTCAAGTAAAACTCAATTAAATCTGAGTCTCAAGGCTGTATCTGGTTTCCTTTGATGCACTCTAGTACAGTTAGGGCTTCATTTTCACTGTAGACAATAATGTACAATCTTTTCAAGTCAGGCGTGATGGCATTACAAAAATCTCCCATCTGTGTTGAGAATCATTGTCTACTCTATACAAATGTTTTTGGTCACGCCCGCTAATTTAAAGGGGCCCTATTATGCTAACTCAGCTTTCTGGAGCCTTCTACTGTATTATGATAAGGAAAAAGTAAATCAAGATAGGGAAAAAAAACATGATAACTTTAATTTACATGACTATCTTTTTCAGGGGATCTCTTGGTACTTCATTTGTCTGACCTCATCCGCATGGCCTTTATGGCGGCTACAGACCACAGTAACCAGCTGAGGATGGCTGGTCTGCAGGCTTTAGAGGACATCATTAAGAAATTTGCCTCTGTCCCAGAACCTGAATTTCCAGGGCATGTAATCCTGGAACAATACCAGGCCAATGTGAGTCTTGAGTATATTGAATTAAGTTACAATGCAATACAAAGTCAGCATTGATGGAAGGAAATGAAGATTAATGGTACTGTTTGCATGCTTTCAGGTTGGAGCCGCTCTCAGACCTGCATTTTCACCTGATACTCCGTCTGATATAACAGCTAAAGCCTGTCAGGTGAGACTGCCTTCCTCAAAGATATTCTCCATCTAAATCACCTTCTCATTCTACATACCAGTCTCTGAATTATGGCATCAGCAAAGCATTTTTACCCCCAAAACATTTTTGTAAACCCTGTAAAAGATTTGTATGTGAACATTTGTAGCTTAGACCACAACAGTTTACCTGCCACCATGTCATGTTCAAAGTCACTTAAACTGACCTGCATCTTCATTCTGATGTGTGGTTTGACATTTAGCAGGGTTATTTAGAATTAAAGTGTGCATATGTTCATGACTTAATCCATTGGTTTGGTGGGAGTTGCCATTTGTAGCTAAATGGGTCTACCTAATAAATTGGCCATTTAGTATCTGTTAGCTTTATTAAACATGATTGTAATGCCTTTTAAGGAGACTCAAATAATCAGTTGTAATAAGTTTCTACATTGGTTCACGTCAAGTTTGAATTAATGCATTTTGACTCTCAGAATGATTCAAAGTATAAGTGACAGTGTTGGCTAACAAGCACGCCTGAGAGCTGTATGACTAATTGAATATTTTACAGCTAACACAATCCTTTAGTGTAGTACAATGTCAAAAGGCAAATGTTCAAAGTCTATCTGCTCAGATGTAAAAGTAAAAACCTGTCATTCAGTTAAATTGTTACTTAACTTACCGGTGTACTATGTATCTTCATTAAGGTTTCAGTTTTGTATAGAGAATGATTTTTACATTCAGCAATGTCAGACAATGGTTCGAATACTATCCAGTGAGCTGCAGATCTGTGATCCCAGAAGTTGGAGAGGCTTTTTTGAAACAATAGAAAATAGAAATAGTAGGGCCACAGCAGCAAAATACCACACACATGTAAAAATAATTTCTGCTGATTAATCTAATATTTTGGCTGCCTTGCTGTTATGTGATAACAGGTGTGCAGTACGTGGATTGGTAGTGGTGTGGTCAGTGACCTCAACGACCTCCGGCGAGTCCACAACCTGCTGGTGTCATCTCTGGACAAGGTGCAGGCAGGAAAAGGCTCCTCTAGTCAACTGTACAGTGAAAGTGCTACTACTATGGAGAAACTCGCTGTCCTCAAAGCATGGGCTGAGGTATAATGGCTTTTACTGTTCCTATATACTGCATGTATCAAGTAGAAATTAGAAGAATACTTTTAACCCATGGACTTTCACTCAGGTTTATGTGGTGGCGATGAAGATCAAGAAGGAGGCGGAGTCTAAGCCTGCTAAACCTCAGAGAAGTGGTGATGAAGACGAGGATGAGGAGGATCTGAATGCTGGTGTTCTTCCTCCGGACAGTCTCATCACTTTAGTTCAGCCGGAGCTGCCCTCTCTGAGCAGGCTGTGGTTGGCCATGCTTCGAGACTACGCTCTGCTCACACTACCAGCTGAGTTCTCCAGTCAGCTGCCTCCTGATGGTAAAGGATACAAAATAGTCACACATGGGGCTGGGCGATATGAGGGAAAATGTTTAGATTACAGTAGTTCTTTCTTTTTCAGTGTGTTTGGTGGCACACTATTTATTCAGATTTGAATTATAAAAGAAGGCACAACTGTGGTCAAGTTGCAAACAGATTTACTATGTTGTCTCAGCAAACAAACAATATAAAATAGAATGATCAAAATAATTTACAATGCACAAAACAATATTT
>JAVQJW010106901.1:0-11005 GCA_036025195.1 Hypseleotris klunzingeri
ACTTCCACCACCTCCTCCGCCATAAGGCAGTCGGTGTTATAGCAGTTGACGCAGACGCATGGGGCGTTCCGCCGATATACATTTGCTGTCGTTTACGACAGCCTGCGTCTAGTTCATTAAAGTAGTCATCTAGTGATTAGTCACTCAACATCCTGGTGGAAGGAGGACTCATCTTTATCTTCTCCATTGCAACATGAGCCGCCGTGATACACACACACAAAATACACACACATACATACACACAAGGAGCTCAGCCCGTTGTTGTGTTTGCCACCACCAAAAACAGGCGCAGCAAAGATACACAATGATGGAGATAAAGTGTGGTTTTGTGTTTGTGACAATGACTATAGCAGCCAACACAGAGAATACACAATCTTTTGTTTGTTAAAATAAGAATGGGACCTTACATGTTATCTTGTATGCCAATGTCTCACTCCCTTAAGTTGTCATTTTGCCTATTGGTAATATACCTATAGCGCTTTCCTAGATACTCAAAGACATTTTATAATTGATTGCATTATTTCTTCTTTCTACAGTGGTGGTAAGCTACTTCTGTAGCTAGAGTATGGAAGTTTACTGTTTGAATTTTCACAACATTGAGGTTTAGCAACATGTCAACTGTAATCAAACTATTACATGCCATTTCAAATCCACTAGGACTTTCAAGACTTCCTCTTCCAGTCAATTCTCCCCACATTTTCCTGTCACCATTTTCCTGATGGATTGTTTTAGACCAATTTAGCATGAGTCATGGCACAAAAACTCCCCCATTAGTTGTGAATGATGGATACTGGATAAAACAGTTGCACTTGCATCTATCACAGGAGTGTATAGTGATTGTTTTTCTAGACAACGCTATTAAAGAATATCTAAATGAGGTTAAAAAACAGTGTGCAGTAAAAATGTCGACATGAGGCCAATGAATTTGCTGCTTGGCTGATGTGTGCCAGTGTGAAGCAAGAGCCTAATATAATGCAAGTTAATTGCTTCAGGTCAGACATAAAATAACTTATTATACAATAACAGATTGCTGTGGAGAGGTTATAGATTGGTGGAAAAGCAAGAGAAATTAACAACCTCAGTTAAATTTCCAATGTCAAGGAAAAGAGGTTAAAAGATTTAAAAAGTTAATTCCAGTACTGTAGATTTTTGTCTGTACAGACAAAAGTTCCCTTCAGTTTTACTGTGTGTGTTTTCTTTGTCCACATTTGTCACTTCCAGTCCACATCTCGTGCACTGATTCGCTGGCCAGCCGCTAGCGCCTGACCAATCAGAGCGCTCCTTTGGGCCGAGACACAGGCACCAATTAAGCATTTTGAACCGTCCAAAAGCCAGCCCCTGGCATGAGCCCAACAGTCCACATCCGCAGGGGCTATCGGCGTTATTGACAACAACAGACACACTGAATTGTGTGTGTGTGCACAGGCCTTTACAGTGGCCATATGATTACTCAATCTTTCTGTTCTTTTTTTGAATGCTTTCTATTTCCTCATCAAAAACACACCTTTTCAGGAGCTCAAAATGCTTAATTTGATCTGATCCTGTATGACTCAGTTGTACAGATTTTCATCATTGTTGCATGAATTATGTGAATTCCCCTGAGTTTATCAGCTTGTTAACCTGGAAACCTGGCTCTCTGCAGTTGCCCTGTCTGCCTTTGACATGTGTGTCAGGTGTATGCGTCTTCTGACTTCATGCTCTACATGTCTGTTGTGTTTCTGACACTGACAGTCTCTTGGCACTGCCCTCAGCACTTTGTCTTGACAACATCAGCACCAAATTTGCCTTCATAAAATAACTAGAACCCCACTGCACAAATCTACCATTTTTAAATATCAACTACTTCTCCATGTCTAGTCCTGGGAAAAGGGGAACACTCACTCTTACTGTTCTTTTGTGTCAGAAAAGAAGGGAAGTTGCCGCGCCGATGTTCGCCTCTTGCTCATGTGCCTGCATGTGTGCTATTAGCTGGGATCTAAGGGACCAGAGGGTGAAAAGGCTTCGGCGTGAGGGAGTGAGACAGTAATGAGTACTCCAGTGGAGAGTGATAAGAGAGACGGTCGGGCGAGTCGGTCTGCATAATGAGTACTCCAGCATGGAGGTGGCATGTGGGAGGGATGGGAAAGAAGAAAAGATGCTAGGACCAAACAATGTTATTTCAATAGGATCAGAAAGAATGGTGTTCATAATGAGTTTTCCAGTGGTTAGCTTGTAAAGGACAGGGCGCAGAGGGTGTATGACATGGTTCAGGTTCAGATCCAGGTTACCTGTTAAACAAACGGTAATGAGAGGTCAAAAATGATGTTGGGTGTATAAATGGTTCGGACCACTGCTGAACTGGACATTTTAAGTAGATCAGTTGGTATTCCTCTGTTGCTGGATCCTTGAATAACCTTTAGTGTGCATACCAGTAGCTTTTGTTAGGGGGTAAAATATAGATACACAAAACATGAGCCTCTATTGTGCCAGGTTATAGGACTGACCTGTAGAAAATTAACAATGAACAGGGCTTGAAGCTAGCCATTGTGCCAAATTTGGGAGCATTTCCATTTTGGCACATATTCCAGGGGAAACACTGGACTTTTAATACTGGGATGCTCTGTGCCAGGTATTGTGTGTTTTCATTAAAATACAGTAGCAAATTGGTCAATAAAGACTGCCCAATTTTACAATTTACTTCTGAATAATAAAAAATAGTGACATTTGCATAACCGCTGCCTTTTTGGCACCTGGGACTTTACTTAATAAAATCTACTGGTAGCAGGTGTGGAGAACAGCAGACAATAAAGGCCACATTTACAGCATGCAGATGGAATCATAACTGAGTTTATCAGTGTGACAGAAAAACAAAATGGATTTTTATTTAGATTTATGGCTGTGTTTAACTGTAACCACACCTCCAGGTCAGGGTTAAACTCAATAATAGCAGACTGATCTTCTGGGCTGTTACTGTGCAGCCAAAGAGAATCATGGCACTATGAAATGTTCCTTAAATGGGGAAGGAAATGTCACCCTCTTTGTACGGTTTTTATAGACCAGCCCTCGGCCTGTGTGTTATGTATGTACAGTGTGCAGTGTGCGATTGACTGCTAAGATGGTTACAGTATTTAATAAAATGTGGGTGGGGTAGCAAAGAAACAATAATAAATTATGACATTAGCTGTCATATTACTATAAGTAGCATAAAACTTTCAATTAACACAGAATGGTCACAACAGCTCTGTAACCATGTAAATAGAACTGCAAAATTATCAACAAAACGTACACAAGATCCACACTGCTCCTGCCTCAGGCCCAAAGCAGCAGGCTTAGACTACAGCCCCCCACAACCCAAAACTATAGATGACACATCCACAGAAATGCATTACTAATAGATATCTCATTAAACAAGAGAGCAAGACCGCCTACTTTCAGATGGTGATGACTCCGGTGACAATGGGCTTTTGCAAGAGCATCTATGGGATTACACACATGAAGAAGGCCCTTCATTCACTTATTGTCAAGCCATGCTGTTATTCTCATGTGGGCTGGAGCTGTTTGAAATGCGCTTTGCACTTCTCAAATGAACATGCATGAGGTAGACACGCAACCCACCTGTCCATCAGTCTGTCAGCCTTCCAGTTATTCATAAACAATCAAGCAACCATTTTCTCTGCACACATTTGCATTTAACCAGAGAGATGCAAGTAAAAGTGTACTAAAAATGCTATTAACTCAAATATAATCTTTCAAAAAAAAATATATATATATAGAAAATCTGAATGTGTCATGAGTACTCATTGACACATCTTTATTTTTAGTACTTCTTTGACCAGACAGCTAACAAACCACATAAATAATAAAATACAATTGATCTGGACAAAATAACAAACTTTCTCTCTTTAATATCATATAAACCTTATTTTGTCATGCACAAATTGCTACATCAAAATATATATAAATATTAGTCGAGTACGGACTGACTGACTGTGTTTATGTCTGGGACCTGCCCAATGACTACAGATGGAAAATAAATATTAGCTAAATCTGTTCTCATTTAGAGATTAACGTCTTCTGTGCATTGCCCTTGTTTATTAAATAAATAAATAAAAATTAGAAGAAGAAGTATGGAACAATAAAACTATACTCTTAGCAGTTACATTTATTCAAAAAGCTATTTGAGAAATGCAATTATAACACCCTGCCATATAATCAATCCCACCAACACACAGTCAAATGATATAATGACAAAAAAACATCCTTTGAAAAACTGTGACTTGAAGAGACACCTATAGAGTTCAATGTGCAGTTACATAAGAGCACAGACAGTCTAATGGGAGACAGCCAGAGACGGAGGTAGAAGAAGCTCCAGAGAAATCTAAAAAGAGCGTCAGTTTGAGAAGAACCTGTGGGACGCAAGTGTGAGGTGGATGAGAGAAGGGTGTAGGCGTGTTGATAGGACTTACATGTAACAATTTGGGAAAGATGGAGCAGCCAAAAGATCTAGCGAGAGACAAGAGAAGACGAGGCTTGTGACGGCAAAAAGGGAAAAGTACAAATTTTGATGTTTTCTTGCAGGGTAATTTTCTAACACCGAAATGGGTTGACAATGTGTGAAAGTTGGAGTTCAAATTTGCTTTTCAAATAAGAGGCAAGACAGCTGTCAGTGCAGACGAACTAACAAGGAATACTAAAAATAGGTGCTTAACTAACATGCTGTGATTGTTTCAAACAAACCAAGAACATTTTCTAAAATCTGATCTGATTCACAATAATTAGTAAATGGGCTTTTATGTTCACACTACAGTATGTGCTAATTGCTGTAGATGTAGATGAGACTATTTTGTAATTAGTATACTTCCTAATTGGGGTAATGAGGAAATCTGTGAGAAGAGGGAGGTCCTTGCTAGAATTATTTAAACCCAAACCAGCTCAAGGTAGGGGAAAGAAATAGAGATGCACCGATCCAGCTTTTTAATTCCCGATACCGATCACGATATCAGGGCTTTGTGGATCGACCGATGCCCAATATTCACTGATACTAATGCTGACTTTGTGTTCTCCAAAATAATAAATCTAAACATTAATATAAGACCAGATATAAGACCAGATGACCCTCAAAATGTCTTACCTTTGTATTTTAAGAGTGACAGTGTAATATAATGTAATTTGCCACTTTATTTATCTTCTCAGAATTAGGATAAAGTGTAATAAATAATATCGGATCCAGTATCGGCTTCATTTACCGATCCACCGATCCAGCTTTTGGGCCTGTATCGGCACTGATATTCAATCCAGTATCGGTATCGGTGCATCTCTAGAAAGAAATGGGTATATGGAAATGACAAGTTTGGCCAATATGTCAGCAATAAAATCATTTCAGTTGTAGAGTTCTAAAGTCAACTACAGAGTGATTTTTACACAGAAAAAATCTGAAAAATAAAACAGACTAATTAATCAGTCTGTCAAAGGACAGCATTCTGTTGGTGGTGTTAGAAGTTCACTCTCATGTCAACAGTTTGGATGCACACTGCCATTATACAGTATGTCAGACAGCACAGTTTGCATAAACAATAAAAACCACATTCCCAGTCTTTTGTTTAATGTTGTGACTGCACAATTCTGCCAGGTTATGTGGTAGAGACCTTTTTAATTATGGAATTTGGGTTTTTTGTGTTACTATCTTTCTCCTGCAGCTCACAAAAGAATAAAGAGGCAGAAGAAAGACTAAAAGACTTCACAGAGTTTGGCAAAAAAGTGTCTGGTTCTAAAGTCTAATTTATTTGCACACTTCACCATGACTCATCACAAACATTCTTCCCAACTCCCTCAGCTTCACTTTGAGGGCCTTAACTGATTGTACATGTCGAAGTGCCACAACTTATTTCCTGTCTGCTTTGTCCCTGGCTTCAGTCACTGCTCTTCAATCAGTAGTGCAAACTCACCAAACGCCAGTCCCCACCCCTCGCTTTGGGCATGATTGATAAAGACTGTTATGCCTCTCTCCTCCTCCCTCGCTCCTCCCCTGTGTCCTGTCAGCAGCACCGTTAGAAGCAGGTGAGGGAAGAAGGGAACAACATGATGCTGAGTTTGGAAAATAGAAGGTAAACAATAGTAGACAGGTGTATGTTTTCTAGACTAGAGATGTACTGATCTGGGCTTTGTTGACATACTCATATAACAAACAATAACCAAGAATCCCATGCACGAGAAGAATTGTGAAAAGGAACTATTTGTGTTAACACATACATCAATGATAGGAACAAATGATAGCTCCCCAACTTCTATTTTTGCTTTGGACCTGAACATAGTAGTAGGAGTAACCTCATGAAATATCTACCTCCCAAAATATGTCCGGTCCTGGATCAGATGCTGACATGATTCTTTTCACTTTATTTACTCACAAAGTTGCTGAGGGCTTGTTTTGGGTGGACTTTCCTTCTCACTTATTTACCTCTGAACAGTGCCACCTGGGAGCTGCTGTTGTGCAGCTGCCAGAGCAGGTGCCTCATAACCACTGTAGAAACAAACACTAGCCTCACAAGTTTACTCACTTTGAAGTGGCAGCTATTGTTGTCAGGGGGTCATTGAAAGCAGGTGGACCTTTGGCTGGCTGTTTAGTCCTTTTATAATAGACTTGTACCTTGTTTATGCCCAGATGAACTTTCCAAATGGGGGAATATTGATAGATTTTGAAATGCAATTGTAATTATGTCACTTTTTGCTTGAGGACTACACAAAATTTAATTTTGAGATTATTTTTTGTTTTAATTTGATTTTTTTTAATGCCATGACGAGTCAGACAGTGAAATACATTGAAAGAGCCCATTGAACGAACTACTTAAAATCTGACAATGAATGTTTTTGTTGAATGCCTTCCAAAGACCTGACTCTCAGAGCGGAAACAAGCGCTCCGTCAGTGGCGCGTTGAATTAGTAGACTTAGTCGGGCCAGGAGGCAGGAGAGGAGGGGCGGAGCTCTTATCACACTGCTGCACCTGGCCCACAGACAGACAGGACGAGGCAGAGATGTCTGTCAAACGCACACATGTGCATGAAGCCGAGGGGAAGCATTCAGTGTGTGAACTGTATTGGTTTTCCATTTCTCTTCAGCTTTTAAAGGTCATTGTGGCCGTCCTGTCAGTGCCTTTTCTTTCTTAATTTATCTTTCTGTCACTCCTCCCATCCCTGTTCTCTTCCTGTCTCCCGCTCTAGCCTCTACCCTATAATTTCTTTCTTTTTGTCTTATAGAATGTTACCTCGCTTAATTCATGGCCATGTCTTCATTCTCAGAGCCTTCACATTTTTCTTTGCTGCCTGTCATCATAATAACAATTTAGTCTGTGTCTGCTACAGAGCATTATACCCTCCGCTGTCTGTGTACAGATATGGTCAGAAGCACTGTGTAAAACTTCTGCACAGTAACTTAAATGTCACAATGACCTCAATACATTAACATCACAAACAAAGTAATGAGAGTACATTTTATAAAAGGTAGGGCATTGCACGGAAGGTATATCAGGTAGGTTGTTTACCACAGGAAATGGCAGTAAAGATGATTTGGAAAGAAGACGCTGAACGGTATATTAAAAACATTGTATAGTAATGGATAAAACAAAAATGGAAAAAGTTGAGGTAAAATCAAGAGCTTGTAATTTAGATTTACTAAGAACTAAGATTCTCACCTTCAGATTATGTGCTCATTACTTTCACAACATTTCAAAGCTGTTTCCATATAAATGAACTCAATATGCTCAAGTTCTTTTACTTTTAGCTAATTAATTTTCATCTTTCCCTATATCTATTAATAAAACAAACTTATTGACTTTTCTTACTGACTTTTGTGTTCACAGTTGAGTTGATTGTGAAAGGATAATCACAGTGATCATTCTGACAAAGGTACTTCATTATCCTAAACAACTTAATTACACTGCAATCTATCCAGTGGTCCAGAATAATTACCACTAAACTCAAAGATTTACAGCAATAATTTCAGCCTTTAGAGCAATTCCATTTCTTCATCATTATGGAGCAGACCTCTTATTTACCTACACTCAAGTAGTCTGTGTCTTTGTCACACTGCAGTATTTTCTTCATCTCATTGTTATTCTCCAATGAGATCTTTTACACCTCACAACCCGTGCAGCTCCTCTCCCATCCTCCGCCTTCTTTAGGTCTATTCCGGCACTATTCTTTTACTTTCAAATACACACGCATGCACAAAGACTGCCATATAAAAGATGCTATTATGAGCGCTACAATCCTTCTGCTTTGTGTGCGTGTGTGGTTGCGTGTGTGTGTGCAAGGCCATGATTCAAGTGCAGCTGTAGAGAGAAAGGGTAGATTTGAGGCGTTTTAAAGTGCACCTCTGCTGGGGTTTTAATTGCACTAACAGTAATGGAACCCCGAGGTGCTGCATCTTTCCCACAGCAGGTAACTGTTTTAACCTTTTAGCTCTGCTTAAAATTAGCCACGCAACATTAGCCTACTGATAGCTCATACACACACCTTCTCTTATAGATACCATGTTATTTACTTATTTATTTACAGTACTGCTTAGTAGAAGTTCGTGCTGCTGCCTCTAAGGAAGGAGATCATGGGTTGATTTGTCTTGAGTAGTTCACATAAACAAGTACAGAATATGATTTTATGTTCATTGTCCATTTTCTAAGGTTTATCTCCTAGGCTATCTGATAGAAATATGTTTTAGGGGCGCTTCCCTCTTCAGGAAGTACAGTATTTTTTAAGGGGTACATAAAACTTTCAGTATATTTCTTTTTTAACTTAAACTGCTAGGCTATCATCTACGCACATAAATGCACAGTTATGTGTAGTCCTCAAATGAGGTCAGCTGTAGTTAAAGTGAGAAATATTCATAATTTTAAATGTATTTGAACTCTCAGATAAAATATTTACAATTCCTTATACCACAGACTTGTATTTTCAGCCTGGACTCTGCAGGATATATTTTTGAGTTAGAAGAATTCCCTAAAGTGATGTTCTCCCTCTCTGTGTACAGGACTGACAGCTCACAAAGAGACTGCGAAGGATAAAACTCAACATCTTTACCTGTGGTGGCGTGTCAGTGTCAGCCTGCTGCCAGCACGCTCCTCTGTGGACAATGTTGTGATATCACATGTATTGTTGAATGGGTTGACTGTCAGAAGGGCCCCAATGGCTGCCCTCTTATCACTTGTGCTCCCAGCCGCACCGCCTCATCCAGCCCCACTGTTTGTTTGCTGCCTTTGTTTACATGTTTGTTCTTTTTGGCCAAGTAGTGGTTCACCGTCGCAGTGTTTCCTTAGATATAATCTATACAGTTGTTTGTCTTTGAGTTTGTTCATTTCGCTGTGCAGTGCGGGTCAGACAAGAAGTGTTACTTAAACCCAAATGGGATGCAACAGTCAATAAATACCCTTGGCAAACACGCGCACAGACACACACACACACACACAGACACACACACAGACACACACAGACACATACACACACAGGCTTTTTCGAAATGATTAGCCTCTGGTGGCCATCGCCTCACTTAGGAGGGATTAGGTACTTTTGGAACGCTTCCATTTATAATAAATGAGGGGCTGAAATCTTTAATTTTTATCTTTTCATTCAAATGAGCTGCGGATAGCTTTATTGCCCTGTTGAGTAAGCACTTCTCAGCGACACACGGCCTATATTATCCTAATATTCTCCCCAGTGTTACTATAAAAATATGCTCTCTGTCTATGTGGTATCAATAATCAACCCCCAAAGTAAAGTGTGATAACAGCATTTGTGTTCACTAGCTCCAAGGCTTCCCTTAGACCTTTAAATTCAGACAGTGATGGGAGCTTTGAGTGTGTTTATGTGTTCTTGGAATTATCATTTAAAAACAAGATATGAGCCATTCTTTATTATGAATTATTTTAGTTATGGTTGGACAAGGAACGCTCCCTTTGGCTGTTGGCTCCTAGAGAAATATTTTAGTGCTTACACAAAAAAGAAACGATAATAAATGACAATGCATTGAAAGAGACTTGTTGAGGCAGATTTGCTGGTTTGCATTGATCTTACACAAAAGCTAAGCTCGAAATATTTGTTTTTCTTTTTATTAATCATATCAAATCAACATCACTGAGAAAATAGGCAATTTAAATTTAGAACCTTCTTTAACTTCTCCTAACTTCATCTTCCAAACCCCTCCAGAAACAGACCAAATTGGATCAAACACATAAATAATTGAACAGTTTAAGGACACGAGGGTTTCAGGACTGATGTGATTTGATGTGATGGTGGTACGTGCTCTTGTGCATTGTGTGTCGTCTTAAAGTAATCTCTGGTAGATGCTCTGCTTCTAATCTGGGACCTGGGCCCAGGGGACTAGCTCGGAGCGAACTCCAGTGCACAGCCAACAACCCACTGCTATTGTCTGTGTCTTTGTTTACACCAAAATATGTCGTCCTAATCCCATGTGTGGTGGGAAGGAGAGTGGGAGGCTTTCTTTCCTGTGTGAGCGTTGTTTTTTGAAAAGCTTCCAGGATTCGAACATCAAGCTGTATACATTACATTAACAGTGTCCTGCTTTGAAATGCCCACAGAGGTACAGGTGGGTAAGGACTGCTTACCTTAAGCAAACAAGTAATAAGTTTGTTGCCGCTGTTTGTTGGCCTGTTAGCAACGTAATGCTAAAACAATATTGTACACAAAAATTTGTAATGGACCAAGAGGAAAGTGTGGATGTGTTAGATGGCCCAGACATTTCACACAAACACATTTTTACTTTGGTACAACAAAGGGACTATTCATTAGTTTCACTAAATTCTAACAGTGTAACATACATTGGCTATGATAGTGAATTGGTTCAAGTCTGTCTACCTTTAATTAAGCTCTCAAAAGACCTTTATTATATATAATTATCTGCTTTAAGTTTTATGCAAAAATATGCTTAGCCTTGTTGCAATAACATAAGCAATGTATCACTGTCAGTTCCTTTGACATAAAGTTGTATAGTTCATTTCATGATTAAAGTTAAAGTTCAAAAA
>JAVQJW010107126.1:0-11196 GCA_036025195.1 Hypseleotris klunzingeri
TTCAGAACCAGCTTCAAGCAACCACTAAAGTTACCCAGTTTGGATTTGTTTGGTTTTGTCAAACTTAAACTTACTCTGCAACTCTGAGTTAAGCAAACTGTTTTCCAGCAACAGGCCTCAGTTGTGTAAAGTGTCACAATATTTATGTCTATCTCATACTTCACAGTACTCCCTTTAGGCCGGTACCATAATAGGACAAAGGCCTTAGCGAGGAACACCTGTTTACTTTGAGTGCCAAGGGGGTTGTCAAAAGTGAAGACAAGGTTTTAATGACAATCTCTGGGCATGTCACACCAGTGTGCTTATGTGCAATTTCTCTACTAAAATAATGTTAAAAGTTTGTCATATACTCACCGGGTCTATGGTAGACTGTGAAAATGATGGAGCCAAACGTATTGCTTTCATAGATGCCTCCATCTGGTGAGGGGGTAGGAAGAAATTTGGGACTTCAGGAAGAACCGGTCTTTTTGTAGAACGTTAAAGAAGGCTAGCAACATATTTTACAAATCCACAGATATTACAATTAAAATGTAAGTAATTATTTTAAGAAATAATAATGAGCTAATTAAATAACTATAAACTTAAATAAACTGAAGGATACGATTGAAGCTGTATGTCCTCATTGTGCACCGCAGAGGAGACATCTTCTGGCTCCTCCTCTGACTCTGTATTGAGCTCTGGTTCTTTGTCCAGTGTCTGAACACAGACATTTTCTTGTTTCCTGGGACTTTCTCCATCTGTATCAGACTCCGTTTCTGAAGTGTGCTCACTTTGATTTGTTTGACTGTTTTCTTCACAGTCAGAGTCAAGTGAGTGCCCCCCTGTGGACAACGGCTGCAGTTCATTCTCACCTTGACTAACTTCAGTTTCAACACTTTCTACAGAAGCTACATCAGGGTCAGACATGATGCTAGTCCAAGGGCTGGTTTTATCAGTCAAACAGGTCACTTCGTTTAGATGTCTAGGTTTTACTATGGTCTCCTCGTAGTCTTCATCATCTTGTTCAACATCATCATCGTTACCACCCGTTTGCTCTTCATCATTGGCTTCCTCCTCCTCTGAGAAAGTGGTCACAACATTTTGCATGTCTTGTTCCTCCTCAGAGTTCACATGGTCTTCAGTTATTTTTGGCAAAGGTGAAGCAACAGGAGACATGACATGTTCTTCAAAAGGTGCAGGGGTCTTGTCTGAAGTCTCCGGGACAGTTTGAGGGGCAGAATCATCAACAGGAGAATTTACGATGCTCTGTGGGATGGAGGGAATGGTTTCTAAATGTTGTCCTTGGAGTCCTATGGCACAGAAAGATAGTGGCCTAGGTCAGTGTTGGGAAGAGATTGATAGTAAACACTTATAACCGGTCCATTTGTATCCAGAATTTTTTCAAATTATTAGAATGGCATAACAACTTTACTCAAAAACTACTGAAAATAATTGGATGAAATTTTCAAGGAAGGTTAGGAATAACACAAGGAACAAATTACTCGATTTTGGGAGCAATCTGAATCTATCTGTGTTTTTTCTACGCTCTCCCGAGTACTTTCCAGTTCTTTAGGTGGGATACATTCGATACAATGGCCTGTTACGGGCTGACACACAGACTGACAACCACTCACGGTCACATTTATTAATTTAGATTGACCAATTCACCTAACACATGGATGTCTTTTGGATTTGGGGAGCATGCAAGAGAATCCCTAATTAAAGAAAAGAGGACTGATTCCACAACCTCCTTATTAATGTCTTTGAAAATGAGTACCCATTTATTTAAAAAAAGGGGTAGACACAGTCACAACAGGCAAACTCAGAACAGATTTGTCTGGGGTGCTTGAGTTGAGATCAACAGTTTAATTCATCTAGTCACTGTGCCACCCTGGGACTGGGTATTGGTAAAAGAAGCTTACCACTAATGATGTTGTTGACTTGTCCGACTAACAGATTGGACCTGAGGAGTAGCTGGTGAGTGTCTGTCTCAGATATCCTCTGATCCTCTTGTCGGTTGTTTACTTCTTGATTGCTCATTGAGGGAAACGTGGGAGTTGAAAGCTTACCACTGAAGTATCTTTGAATGTTGTCAAGCTCACTTAGTTTTTTCCTAAACACAAAATGAGTTTATTGCAAATGAACATACAGAGTTTTATCGGGATAGGTCTGTCTGTTTTGTTAATGATACCTTAGTGCTGAAAGTTGGACTGAGCTGGATGGATGGGGGTCTCCAGATGTATAGACAAAGGGAGCTGCAGTTTGCTCCTGAAGACTTTGATGATAGAGTCGCACTTTGTCCATGTGTTCATTGTGACGATCGCTCTCACTTGATCTAAAACAGTAACACAAAAGCCTGATGTATTATTCTTTACAATGGTCATGAGTTTAAGTAGGGCTTTGTGATATACCGTTTTGTAGTGTTTGACAAAAAGTACAATATTTTTTGTAATTTCCTGAGTTTAAGTGAGGTAACATGTTTCACCCGAATTACCTTTCAGAGAAGAGTATTTCAGTGTGCTCAGGCGATGAGATCTTCTGTTCTGGATAGCGGGTGATGTGTGAAGGGAAACTGCTGTAAGTGCCTGTTGTAAGATAGCTGACTGGGAGGGCCTGAAATAAACCCTGGTAAGAAATACAAATACATAAATACAAATAAATGAATACAAATGATGACTTATGACTTAAACTCATGACTTACAGATGAGTTTTTAGCAGCCTCTTCACACACATGTTTTCTTTGCGCTCTGAGATCTTGTATTCCTTTTAATGGTGTAATGGAGACTTTGAGTTGACCATGACACTGTCCGCTGAAGTCTGTGATGTTGTACCAGCCACAGACAGACTGAAACCCACAGAGCAAAGGGGACAGGTCGACAGAGGCAAACCCGATCACCCTCTCAGTCTCTGCAGCAAAGAACACAACTTGTGTCTTCATCATGGTAATAAACATATAAAAAAATAAATATACTTTATATAAATATATTTTGTACCTCCTTTGTGCCAGACTTTGTACACAAGGGATTGCTGGGGATCCAATAGAAGATCACTTGGCAGTCTGTAATTATGAAAGATATTTATTAGACTGACTTTTTGAAGATAATTTGTGTGGAATTGTTCTCTTTATTGTATACAACAGTAGAGAAGAGACCAGGGTGAGACATCTGGCAAACTGTCAGATTTACCACACCACAAGGTGGTGAGTTGTATTAACTCAGGTGCTCCACCAACTGACCAAAATGTAACAGAAGCTTTAAAGATTAGAATAGAAGATTAAATAGCTAAAAGGTGTAATCTGTATGTTAAAACAAGTTACAAATTTAAAAAAGGAACAGATCAGACTTTGTGGGCTACCACTTTGATCAAGAGTAGTAGAGGTTTTCTTTAGTCCCTCAACTCGACTTTTGCACATTACAGACGATCATAGAAACAGAAATTAACTTTAATGTCTAACCTGCATTCATGTTGATGGTCCCACACAGGGCTGTCATTGTTGGATATAACGGCTGTTGAGACGGGTTCAGCTGAATCTGCAGTTACATATGAGACACAGCAGCATGGGCTCCCTTCACTGCGTTCTGCAAGAGGACAACCTACAAACAAAAGAAAATATATTTTACAGTACAATTGTGTAAAAAATAAAGAGGATTTTTACGTATGACATTTACTTTTCAGATTCAGGTGCATGGCTCTGTCCACTGACACTGTTACTGGAAAGGACTCACTGTTTGACTCCGCATGCTGTTTCGATGTAAGGTTTCTGGATATTTTCGGTGCAGTTGGAAAAGCAGCTCTGTCTTCTACCTCGTCAAATGAAAGCTCGTCTTGGCTGTCAAAGTCTGTGTGAACAGGGGTCATCTTTGGGCCAGGACCTAGAGCCAGAGTAATGTGGACCCTGAGAGTGGCGCCTTGTAGATCGGCTGCTGAGCGTCTAAACATTGGGTAAACTCCTGTGAAGACAAGACAAGAATAATGTAAAACCAAATCTAGACTACATGTTTATCAAAAAGAAATTATTTGGTTTTCCACGTAGCATTTAATGGACTAAAATGATCCTTAATAAATCTATTATACAAGAACTAAACCAGTACTATACCGGGACAAAACCAGAACAAAAACTAGGACTATTTCTGGGCTGAACCGTCCCTGGAAAAGGACTAAACCAGACATAAATAAGGCCTTAACCCAGAATAAAACAAAACAAAACCAGGTCTAAATCAGAGATAAACTGGTTTAAAATAAGTCTAAACCAGGACAAATTTAAGTCTTAAGTAAGGACTGAACCAGGCAAATAAAAAATAAAAAAGTAATTTGGGCATTTTAGTTACCACTTAACGTCAGCTTCTGTTTGGACATGTTGGTCAGAGCAGACAGATCCAGAAATGCAGACCCCACCAGTCTGTCCGTGTCACTGGGTCTTTGAGTTTTGACTTTCATAAAAGCGACCCACACTTGTATCTCCAGCTTCTCTTCACGCAGATACCAAATTAAGGGCTGTGTTCTTTTCAGCTCCACTGTCCTGCTTCCTTCAAAACTAACTGTGGCTGAGGTCTCCTCTGGGCCATCCTCCACAACAGGGTGCTTCATGTGGGAACAAAAGGCCTCCTGGTCATAAAACTTATACCTGAAGTAGCAGTAGGTCGAGCGCTGAAGCTCTTTGAGGCCTGGCAGCAGAAGGCAGTGTACTGGTATCCACGCTCTTGGCACCGAAACAGTCAGTGAGATTTTACCCATACTTTCCTCCAAGGATTCTTCATATTCTTCTCTTTCACTTAACCTCTGAGCCACGTCCCAGCCCAGACCTTGAGCAGCTTTGATGACTCGTTCACTGTCGGAGTGATGGGCAAAGTTGACTGAAATTTCAACCCCTCCAACTAAGAGCTGCTGGTCCTGAGAAGATGTTTGCTCGGCTGTATGCACTCCAAACCAACCAGAGATACCTATTAGTAAAAAAAAAAAGCATAATAATAAATGCACTGCAAAAACAGCATCAATAAATTTGTCTCACATATTAAATTCTGTACCTGTTCTTTTGTGAAGGAGATCAGCTAGGGGTACTTTGACTGTACCTAACTGCACATCTCTTTGTTGGGAAGCATCAGCAGCTAGAGAAGTAGAAAAATATGCAACATTGTTAATCATCAAAAGCAAATATAACTTATGGTGTAACATTTGTGAAATAGACCTTTTCGACTCTCTCTGTTCCACACGGTGAAGATGGCCGAGGCCTGCTCCAGCTGCTCTGCCAGACTGCATGTCTCTCCAGTGCTGCTCATAAGCAGGAGGTCACAGGACATCTCCATGTAGTGGTCAAACTCTGGACTGAAGGACTGGGCCACAATACGAGTGCATCGCTTTTCACGCTGAGGCAAGAAGGAGAGCTGCGCTGTGATGTAGCTGTTTACACCCACAGAAGTGTAGTAGCTGAACCTATCATTGGCCTCTGCAACTGTCCTGTTAAAGAAAGAAAAAGCAATGCTATCTTTTTTTATTGTTATTTTAATAGATTTTGCAACGTATCCATCCGTAATAACTTGTCTACTATGCTAATATTAATAGTGAGAATAATAACCTCGCAGCAGCTTTCAGTCCAGACGCTCTATGGATTTGAATCACGAGGGTCACTACACGAGAAGCTGCTCCTCTTCCCATCTGTCCGTCTGGCTTCACAGCGTGGTGCTTGTATTGGACACAGACGTCCAGTAAACCTAGATAGAAATAGAAATGATTAGATACTCTGTCTATGCACAAACACAGCTACATACTGAGTGTTTTTATACCTGAAGGTTGAGGCGGGTGACATGTGGAAGTGTCAGTTGAAGGAACCAGCGGCAGTGAAAACATCTGAGCCTCATTGTGTAGTCTCTGCATTGTGACCATAGCACACAGCTTAGACAGTGGCAGGATCCCCTTAGCTACAAGCTGATCTCGAACATTAGGATAATAATATCTGCAAAGATGTGTAAATTTATAACTCTTTAACATAATTAAAATATTTTAGAGCAATAACATACAGTATCTGGAACATAACACAAACCTGCACCAGACTTCAAACTGCACACCACCTCCACTGCCCAGGCCCTGACAGGACAGAGAGCTGAGCAGTACCTTCTGAATGGGGACGTCTGCAGGAGCTAACAACACATGCCTCTCAGTGTGGCCAAAAACTGGGTCAGGGACACACAGGGTAGTGGTAGTGCGAAATGGCTTTAGGTTGATGGCTGTAATGCAAGAAATACTCATTATTAATACATGAAAAGCTATGCACATTTTGCACATTTAAAATGAAATGGTTCTTAGTCCTTACTGCTTTCGATAAGGTCAGTGTTTGCAGAGAGATCACCTTCTTGACAGGGGAAACTGTACTGAATGTAACAGTCAGCCTCACCCCACACGGTCGACTGCAGAGGCGTCAATCCAGTGACCTTCTCCACTTTTAGGACAAACACGTGTTCTTTCATTATTTCATTATGAGTCGTCATCACCTGCACACAATGAACAGAAATGCAAAATAAAACTATAATTAATATGCAAATAATGTTTCTTTTTAAAAATCCAACTAGCTAAAAACCTATTGACACTGACCTTGTGTTTTGAATGTGGCTGATGGTCAAGCATATGCACTGGTCGTACTATATGAGAGGAGAAGTCATTTTCTTCACCTCTCGCAGACTGGAGAGCAGCAATCTGCTCTGATCGTCCCATTGCTAAAATAACTCTGAGGTTTCCTTTACAAGTTCCTGAGAAAACATCAATGACAGGCATGTAGCAGTCCACCCCTAAAACTGGGTACTGTGCTTGAAGGAGAAGATTTGCAATTTTCATATCTCTGAAAGGAGACAAAAGGGAAAAGAACATAATGAGAAAAACAATTAGATTTGTTTTGGTGAAAGGCTTATGTTACCTGAATGACATATAGAATTGATGAAGAGGTAACTTAACAAGACCAATAAGATGATCTTGTTTTGTATTTCCAATCTTTTGCCACACTTCAATCACCATTACATTGTTCTTCATACGCTCCAGCAGTTTTGTGGTTAAAGCCACAGGGGTTACCTGAAGAGACAGATACTTAAATATAAAATATGTACCATATAAGAGTAATAGTACAATATTAGACTAGTCATACCTGCACAAAATGAAATGTAGGGTTTGCCTGGCCCCAGGCGACATGGGATCTCACAGTTTCATCACACCAGAAGAGCTTACAGTTCAAGTAAATATTTGGGGCTTGCAATGGGGCACATTGAAAGTTCTTTCCATCTGGTACCATGAGTAAGGTGTGCAACAAAACCTCTGTGTCCTCTCCGGACTGAAGTGGGTTGTGACAGGACGGAGAAGTGAGACTGTCCTGAGGTTGTCCTGCGACTCTTTGAGGACTCAAAGACTGCAGCCTCGAATCCTCCACAAAGCCAACAGACACATCTGCAGCAACCTTTTTATGTTGAGATTTAGCTTTCACTGGATTTGGTGTAGAGTCCCAAGGGGTTGTGTGTTTTGGTGTTAATGGCCTGTGAGGTAGTATTTCAGAGTCTTTTTTCCCTGTAACAAGTTCAAATGACACCTGAAAGACAAATGTCAAAAATACTGTATATAAAAGGTAAAAACTTTCAGACTAATAACAATGAACTTCAGAGTGTGACTCTATACCTTAAGTGGTCCAGTGTCCCTTGTTTCACTGTCCTGATCCACAGTCACAGGCAACAATAGAGACTGCGACAACTGTGTGCTAAGCAGTAAAGATCGTAATGGGTAAACTGCTTTACCAATAAAAACAGGCTGAAACAAAAACAGTGATGCCAGCATTACAAACTAGTTATAATTTATAGCAAACTCTGAAACTAAACTGAATCGTTTTAAGTGGGAAAACAGTGTGTGCATTGATGTTTATATTCTTACCTTTCTTTGGTCACTTTTTCTTGAATAAATCTTGAATATAAGATCAGTTTCCCACCACAGTTTAATTGCTGCTGTACTTAAGTGGACAGGGAACAAAGAGCGCTGATTGAACTTTACAACTGAAAAAGTGACATAAAGTTACAATTATTACATAATCCCACAGTCACATAAAACTCTATTCAAGGCCGTCCTCTCACCTCCTCCTGTAACTTTACTGGAAACTGCTCTGGTCACTTCTTCTGCAGTCTTGGACGCTCGTGGCAACACATACTCAACAAAATATGTGCTGTTGAAAAACAAGAGTTGTTTGTAAACCTTAGGTTTTTTTGTTACAGTTTATAACAACAACAAACGTTTATTACCATTTTTTCATAGATAATGGACGAGGAGGTTTCCCTTTGTTCACATCAGGTGTGATAGTGGTGTTCTCAGGTGGTACAGCCAAAGACTCAATACAGATTCTCAGCAGCTGAACTGAGCTCAGTGTGTTTAGCTGATCTGCAGTTAGGCAGTGAGAAGTTTCTGGCCTAAAGAAGACAGTGTAGTAAATAGATTTTTCTTATTTTTTTGCTATCATAATATTAACAATCAAATGAACCTTACACTCTTTTGCTGGCTTCAGCTTGTGTTAAAGGCTTCTCATTTGCTCCAGATGTGACATACTTGTGTTGTTTTGCTTGTACCTCTAATTCTGTGTTGTCTGTTTGTGTATCAAACATCTGAAAACCATCAAACAATAAATATTAAATCAAAATATTAACACGGGTCTTAAATATAAAATGTATAAATATACTTACAGGAGTTTTATAGAAAAGATTTTCCAACAGGCTGTGATCATATTGTGGGTCGTTAAGTTCACTGTCTCCACACAAGCTGCTGTGGTTGGACAGAGACCCGGGTGATAAGTCTTGTCCATCCAAGAGATGTACAGGAGAGGTACTGGTGTAAGAAAAGAAAATAGTCAAATTTAATAATTGTAATAATAGTTTATGTACTATATAATCACCCAACAGTAATACCTGCCAAGAAGCAGATCCACAGCTCTGTGGTCTATGTCAACAGAAGTGTCTAAGCCACGATCAGACACTACAGTAACATCACACGGCTTCAGACCTTTATCCGCATGCAGTATATTCTGAAGTAATGTGCCAGAAGGGGGAGAAGGAAGCCTGTTAAAAATGCAAAGAAAACAAATATATAAATAAATATTATCCATTAAAAAAATCTATAAAATATTCATCTGAAATGACTAACTTGGTGTTTAGTAGGATGTTGTCCTTAGAGAGTGGAAGGGGTGTGTCTTTGAGAACTGATGCTGTACTTATGTCAGATATCACTGCTGACACAACCATTGCATTTCTGAGTTTGTTTCCACGTTCTAAAATCACTAGGTTGAAAACATCAGACATATTTCATAAGCTGCATTTTGTGAAGGCATTCATACAAATATTTCTTACCTGAGAGTAAATCATTAGTTGGACCACCACTGGCAGGATTTGCCATAGTATGACAGGTCTGAGAGCTACCAGGTATCTGGTTTTCCAGCAATCCATTGTTTTGGAAATATAAGTAATCCTTCCCACTGAAACATATCTGTGTTTAGTCATTACAATTTTATACTTAATGTCACAAAAATCTTCAAGTAGTGTTGTAAACCTTGGTGTGTTTCCACCAGTGTCCACAGCTGACTCTTTTCCAGCAGACACGGTCTTGGGGTGAACGAGTTCTGTAGATCTGAAATCCTGAGGTGCTTTTTCAAAGCTGATGTCAGTGACAGGGCCTGAACTGCTGCTGTCATAAGCTTCAGTCAGTGGCTCCAAACAAAGAGAAACCTACAGAATAATAAAACAATGAATGTTCAAAACAAAACAGCTTCATGAAATAATTTTGCCAATAGAAAACTAGAGAGTGTGTCTAACCTGTAACTCCCCCATCTTGTCAGACATTGGAGATACAAGTGTATAGAATCCACTGATGGGGCTAGACAGAGACAGACGAGGGATGCCAGCCACTTGAGCTCGTGCCACTGGTAAATGGTCTGGTTTTGTGAGAACTTCCAGGACAAGAGAACCCATGTCTGTTTGTAAACAACAGATTAATGATTAGAAAAAAAATGCATTGAATCACTGACAGTTTAGGAACTTGTGTTCAATCTTTGTACTTGTGTCGTAGGCTGATGTGTAAAGTTTAACACTCATTTATACCTGTGAGGTATGAAGTAAACTGCTTGGGTCCACAGCGAATGGGGAAACGTGCAGTGGTCTTCAGTGTCTTTTGTGCTATCTGTGATCCATCTCTTGGAAAGAAGTGTGTCCCATTGGACGACTCTCCCCACCAGCGCAGCCTGACAAATGTCGCTGAAGGAGGTTTGTGCACAGTCCATAACAATCTGCTGACTGTCACACGCAGGAAGCATCTGAGCTGGCCCTCCACTAAAGGTGGCAGACTGGTTGATGGAGAAACATCGCTAGGGGCTGCAACAAACAAAACTTATTGTGTAATAAAGTAATTATTAGCACTACCCCCTTCAAAACAAATCCTAGCACCTTGTTGTAAATCAAACATGGGAACTGCAACTGATTGTTGACTTTATACTGCTTGACGATAATGTTTATCAAATGTTTTGCAGTCAAAATGAGCTTGTTAGCATAAGTGCTAACAACAGATTAGCTACCTTTCCGTTTGACGTTTCCAGCTTTGGTGACCCTCTGCTTCCTGCTCTTCATTTCTCAGCTCAGTCAAGATGGAGCTAATGTAGCAGCAGGACATTTGATGGACATAGTTGTTACATTACAGACAATGAGGCATTTAAAGAAGTCTCACTCTTGTCACTTCACTCAGTCAGCGCGCAAACTGTCACCAAGCAACTCAAGTTAGCGTCCCGCCTCCACTGCCGCGGCCATTTTCGGATGCATTATGGGAAATTGAGTCCCCGTGCCCTGGCATGGTCAGAAAGAAAGTTCGTTCTTCTAGGTCTGTGATAATTTACCGAGTAGTTACTTATACTATACACTGATTGGTGTTATTTTACATGCAACAGAACAAGGCAACTGTTAAATAGAAACAGTAGCCGTCCCCTTTCTTCTATAGTACCTAGCAAAGGCGGAGTGGGTAATCGGGAGAGTCGGGAGGATTCCCGGTGGGCCGCGCCGTTCATGGGCCGGTCGGCGTCAAGGAAAAATAATAACCAAACTTTGAACATGTCATTGTGATTGAGTGACTCTTTGTAGCCTATATTTGTGCAGCTATGATGAACAACATAGAACTGGAAATAAACTATGCAGCGAATTTAGGCTGAGAGACATGACTTAAACCATT
>JAVQJW010107256.1:0-12310 GCA_036025195.1 Hypseleotris klunzingeri
AAACCATAATATGCATTGTTCTAGTTTTTACATTAGTTATGTATCCTTCCTGAATAGCATTACACATTTTTGAATATTTTTTTCATATATATTTCTTGAAAACCTCTTCTGTTTTCCCCATTTTCCTTTGCTGGTCATGCCCATTTCAATCATACAGCAACAGAAATCAATGTAGGGTAGTAAAAAAGGTAGAGTTTCTTAACTTAGTGAGACCAAGTGTGTGTTCAGCTCTTGAGAAGGTCAGAACTTCAGCACAGAGAATTAAATGCTTGAACTCACAAACCTTAACATAAAAGGCCTATTTTATGGCATTACAAATAAACAGATCCAGTTTTTATGCTTGTCAAATATACAAAAATAATTGTATACCACTAAGTTGTTTTCATCAGATTGCTCAAGTAAAAAAGCAAACATGCTCTGGATTGATTTTTTTTCACCTTCAACATTATGAGCCACAATAGCTGTACCACAATGCTTGCAATCTCCTTTGACTGGTTATTTATTTACAAGTGTCTACATACTGAGCCAACAGAACTGAAGGCCACAATTTTCAAGGATTGTTTGAAGCTTAGAAGATACAACTGAATAGAAATTGACAAACACTGGTGAATGTATTCAACAAACATTTTTACTAACATCAATAATTGGCCAAATTAAAAGATAAAATGCATTTTAACAGTGCTGTTTGTATCCCCCTTCAACAATCTAGGCTCTTGTGCAGTGCTTCAGAAAGAACTAATGGGTTAATTGCAGTTGGAGCTGGCTTGATCTCAATCAATTTGTCCCTGTCTGTTGGCAGGTGCCCAGGCCTAAACCCCACTGTTGGCTCCGTCAGGACTCCCAGCTCTGAGCTAAGTTGCGGCATCACTTTGACCATTTACAGAGAGGGTTGTGCAGATGCAAAGGTCAGGGCCTCCTCTTGCTTTTCATTCCACTCTTATAGGACATCGTTCACATCAAAGTTGGTATTGAGAATCCCTCAATCGGAAACCCTGGTTTGGCAAAAAAGCAAAATCTGGAAGAAATTAATGAGGGCCTTGACCCAACATGGCAGACTAGCCAAAAAGTAAAGCCTCTTTGCACTTATGTTATAATTTATTCTGGCATGATCCCGGCAACTATAGGCCTTAGTTGGGATACACCCTGAAAAAACAACCACCAACTCTAACATTCATCCACTAGGGGCAATTTAGAGTCACCAATTTCTTAACACATGCAAAAAGTAGGAAGCCACAGTAGACTACCATGAAATAAAACATGGTAGGGGAGTACATGCATACCACTATATGTTTATATCAATTCCCTAAAGCCCTATAGTCCTAGAGTCAAGAAGAGGCTGTTCTGCAAAGCATTGTTTCCAAGTTAAAAATGCCAAAGTTTTACAAAGACACAAATTGAGCCAGACTGTCAGATAAAAGCAGATGTATAAGTTCTTTCCTCTTAGCCCGTGTTTCCAGCTCTCGTAGACAGCTTCAAATTATGATGTGGATTGACGTGCAGCAGCTGTCCCGTCTCCAGGGTCCTGTCCGTCACCTCGCGGTCAGATCTGACAGCACTATGATGGATTAGGAATTGTCATCCAGGACACTTGTCACTTGTTTACAAGACGGCCATCCCTCATCTCTCACCACAGGCCTTATAATCCTGCTGACACTCCTCCAAAACCCCACCCCTCTGCCGCCATACACGTCGCCATACAAGACAACACCATACATAACAACCAGCATTTTTCTATTCCTTTCATCCCTCTAACCTTTCTGTTTCTCCCCCTCTGACGTTCCAGGGCTGAACACAGTCAACACATTTAATGCATTAATATATGTGTTTTGTTCACCAATCTCCCGAGGTACTGGGGCGACGTCTTGTGCTGTCAACCTCTACCCCTGAGAACTGACTGGGTTTGATACAAAACATCCCAGAGGGAGACGGTGGGAGGGGGGTACACACCTGAACTGCATTCTGTTTTTTCAACAATATGGCTTTTACATCTGCTTGGCCAGTCTAATCTAAGAAATTTAATTAATTATTAATTAATGAGATACTACAGAAAGTGATAAAGGACACTTTACTATCTATTGTTATGTACAAGAATATAATTCATTCATCTTCCCTTGTTTTTTTGTTTTTTTGTTTTTGTTTTATTGGATTAGGGTTCCAGCAACTTTGGTGCACCCTGGACAGTAAACAGTTATTGTCAGAAGACTGACCCAGATATACACTCTGACAACCATTCACTTTTGAGTTTCATTCATTAGGGGCATTTAGACCAATTCTCCTAATGCAAGCATGTCTACAGTATGTCCAAGCCAAGATAAAACCCGCAACATGAGAAGAATGCAGACTCCAGCCATCTGCTATTGCTCTAAAAAATGAGTGTGATGTTAAATTGAGATTGTGATTACAGTAGTCATTTCTTACTTATCTGTAATTAGTTCATTATCTGCTACACTGAAATATGTGCTAATACTGGCAAGGCTAATGAGCAGCTCAACTGATACAATGCTGTGGTATAGGCAGTCCCATGAAAACCATGTACTGCATATGTTCCAAAGTTTTATTTTGTGTTGTAAAAATACAACTTAACGTAATCATTTTGTTGTAATTATGTTTATTGTATAACCAGGAAGGAACATAATATCTAGTCTGAACTGAAGGTCTTTTGTAGCTATCCTAAAGAGAGAATGAGTGGATGCCATCTCTGCTGCACTGAGCCTCTGACTGCAGTCCCAATGTGGTCCTCAAGAAACACCATCATTTTCTCCTATCTGCCTTAATGGTCCCCTCTGTGGATGCTGTCACGGCTGGTCTGGGGATGGAGGCACTAAGCACAATCCTACATTGAGCATATTGTCATCAAATTAAAAATTTGCGAACACTCCCTTGCTGGTGGCATAACTGCTGCCATGAGAGCGATCATAATTGGCTCTAAAAACATGTGTAATTGCCTTCAGCTGGCGTTCTTTTACAGTTGACATTGTCACGGCGACAGCGGGCCATTATTAAACTGAATATGCAGCTTGTTTCACAATGGCAGTTGTAATTGAAATATGGTACATCTGAGTGGAAGATTACACTGAAGCTTCAAATAATCACCTGACCGGGAGTCATTGTACCCACAATCTGTGCAGTGTTTGTGGTAGAAGGGCCAGACCAGGCTGGGGAAGGCAGGGCGACTGGGGCAAATTGGTAAGAGGGAATTTTTTTGTTTGTTGGCTCTGATTTTCAAAGCACTTCTGGATTGCCAGCCTGGCATTCCTGGGCTCCTTGTATCACCGCATTTATCCTGTGCCCTCCCTCATTTCCCTATTCTCTCTATTATGTTTAGCAGAGCTCACCCCTCTGCTACTTTAAGTAAACCACTTCCACTTTAAGAGCTAACAGATGCCTATGTTGTGTTTTATTTTCATTTCATTCATATTTTTATCCTTTTTCTGCTTTTATGTTTTGAGAGCGAACTTGCCCACTATAAAATAACTGAGTGTTCTAAGATGATCTTTAATATAATTTCCTCAGCTTGCATCACAGCAATGTGCTCTTGCATTTTAGTCCCAGACACTTCCTTTCACCACTTTTTTCAGTAAGTGCTTTCACTTCCCAATAAACAGGAAGCTCTATTTTACAAATAAGTTGAATTTCAAAAGCAAGTTTAGTCACTTTTCTTGGAAGAGGAGCTTTGCTGTTTCTCCTTTGCTGCAGTCTGTGTCTGTTCCTGGTACAAAGCGTGCAGGTACCTCTGCCTTTTCAATCTACCCCCACCCCCTTCACCATTATCTTATATTTGGGCATAAACACACAGACTGTGCAACCCGATAATATGCAATTAAAAACAAAGATCATTAAAAAGTTATTGGTGTCTGCCTAATTACTATAACTTTACCCCCCTTATAATGAGCGTGCATGGGTATTGATCCAGAGCAAATCTCCTTTTCCTCCTGGAAAAAAGAAGGTAGTTACTTTGTGTTAAATCATTAATATAGTAATGATTTTTCCAGAAGACTCTCAATTAAGACCGGAGCAGAAAATGACCCAGGGGAGTTGAGGCTCACGCTCTTTAAAAGTGTGATGTTCCAAATATATCCTAGTGGCTACTTTCAGCAGAGAATATGGAGAGGGTCGAGCCGTGTTTGTGAATAATTTAGAGAGGGCCTATGTTGATTAGGATGTGTGTAAATGTGTTTCTATGTGTTTCTGTGTTAAAGGTCCACCCATTAATGTAATACAGTATGCACTAAGACACAAGACTAAATAAGCTTTGTGATTTAGTTGTTTACTTGAAGCAAGAGAAGATAAGAAAAGCCAAATGAACGTGAATAAAAGCAGGCTTCATGCGGAAGAGATTATACAAGAAAAATAAAAACACTGAATTAACATGATTTAGGTTGTTGCGTAAATAATGATTCTTTAACTTAATCAGACAGCCCTGTCTAAAAATATTGAAATGATTTTTACAAAAAAAGGAAAAGCAAAATGATCAACAACAGACTTGGATCACAGGCTCAGGCCCTCTACTGGATGTAACAGTAAAAACCACATTGTGTTTCTGTCATACATTTACGATTTGCATGTATTGGTCTTTGTTATTCAAATGCTTCTTGTTTGTGATCTCTGCTCCCCTCAACACCCTGTCTTTAACCCCCACCGGCCCCCACACACTTGATTCTGCCAAAAGGGCCTCAACAATTACTTCATTTGTCTGTCTATTATTCCAACACCTGCAAGAAAATCTGTCTCAATTTTCTTCTCTCTGCTCTTGCTCCTGTCTTTCTATGTCGCTCCTGCAGAGGCTCTGCTGGGGCCCCTTAGATGCTTCTGCCTCTGTGTGTGCAGGCTTTTGCCATCCCACCATGCATTGTGTCTATGCCAAGTCCCAATGCCAATTCACACCCATATATGCACCGAATACTTGTTGTGACCCTGTCTTTTCTTTTCATGTGCACTTTACTGAGGCCCCTGCGCCAAATGCACACAAGCAGCGACTAAGGGGTAGCTTAGCTTGGAGCAATATAAATGTGTGCATATATAATCCATATATTTTAGGTTTAAGCT
The DNA here is from genome assembly GCA_036025195.1 of Hypseleotris klunzingeri. Lineage (NCBI taxonomy): Eukaryota > Metazoa > Chordata > Actinopteri > Gobiiformes > Eleotridae > Hypseleotris > Hypseleotris klunzingeri. Next base: position 5,047 of record JAVQJW010107256.1, read on the forward strand.
TTATTTTGTTCTGGTTTGTTCTGATTAAGACTTGGTTTTATCCTGGTTATGACCCGCCATTGACATTTTTAATACCCTTTTGGCACTTCAAAGTTGAATGAACCTTCACAGAAAACTTTTGGCACTTATTTAGGCCTTGTTTACACCAGATTTAGCCATGGTTTAGTCTTGTTTCATGTCTTTCTCTAGTTTATTTCTAGTTTTGGACCTCGGTTAGAAGTAGTTCAGTCCTTGTGCAGGCCTAATAATCCTAGTTCAGCCATAGATTACTCATTGTTTAGTCCTGGTATAGCCCTGCATTAGTCCAGGTTTACACTAGTTTAGCCCTGGTTCAGACCTGGTTTATTTATGGGTTAGTCCCAGCTTAGTTTTGGTTTGGCACTATTTCATCACTAATTCATATTTATTTATACTTTTAGGGAACTTGGGAACATTTTAGTGGGGCTACATCTTTTTTTACAAAATCCAATAATATTCTCTTATACAAAGACCAGCCGAAATGACCTTTGGTGTGAGGCAGTGATTCGTTTTAGTCTCCATAACAGCACTTTACAACAGTTTTCTTTTTAAATTCCTGACATTTTACTTCTCTTTCCATAGATATAGCCCACAAGTACAGTGCGTCATCTTTGTTTGACTTGTAAAGAGGCATTTCTTTTGGGTTTAATGCCATTGCCTAGGTAACATGTAGGTTTTTGGTAACAATGTAGAAATGGCCAATTTGTCAGTGGTATGTGTGAAGTGTGCTTGTAAATTCAGCGGCTCCTCATTGTGTGGTTCATGACATTTTTTCTTACACCTATAAATGAATACTCACTCATTCACTAGTTGTACTTTAAGTTGGGCATATATTGTGCTCAAAATATACACTGTACACTATCTCTGTAGTATAATTCATCTGCTTATGTGCAAATAGCAGGTGACGTTAAGCCAATAGATTTTGCCATGCACATATGTTCAGGACAACCAAACTAGGAATAAGATTAAAAAGGAAATATGATAGTGACTTTGAACATGGCATAGTTTTGGTGCCACTTTGAAAGGTCTGAAAAACACAAAAATAAGTGAAACACTTTTGCAGAAGACTATCTCTGAAGGCTACAGCAGTTAATGACCACACCAAAGCCATTTATTAAATACAAAGTCTACCTAATAAAGTGGCCAGTGACTGCAGGTTTAACAGTGTGTGAACTACTGGTGGACACACTAAATATCAAATTAAAAATATTGTTTCCTCTTGGGGTGAAGCCAAATGGTAACCGTGACTTGTAGTGATTTCTCACCAGAAGGTTGTAGCTTTGACTTTTATTGGACATGCTCTTGCTGTACACGACACAGTGCGTCTCTCATGGCATTTATGTTCATTTGACATTATCAGAACGCTCATATGACAGCACACCAATTATGACTGCTGGCGAGATGACACCACAACACATCTTTGCACTTCTACGCTGGCCGACATGACCTTTAACTAGGATCCTGGGTCGCTACGATGGATGTCCCCTCCTGTGCTCAAGTCATCTTTTTTTTCTTCTATTGACAGCTCTATCCTCCTCGCCACCTTCCCGAGGTAAATCCCATCACATTGTTGCGAAAGCCTGGGAATGTTTCTCCATCATTATTTATGGAGTGGCTGACAGGGGCTATGAATTCCGGGCAAAAGTGAAACTCATATTGTTATCAAAAGCATAAAATTCCTATCACTTTAGGTGTCAGAGCGGAGACAAGAAAATGAAACAGGTACTCATAAAGGCGGCGAGGGACGTAAATCAGCGACACGGGCCTGGAGAAGGGGACGCTTGATTAAATAAGGAGAATTAGGTATTTTTGCAAAAGCGGGAAATAACATTGATCTATGCTCCTGTCAGCGGAAAGCCTACACACTATTGAGCATTGTTTATTTTTATGAGTATTTATAGTGTGTCAATCCTCTATCTGCCTCTGGTCTTTATAGTGAGAGGAGTGGGAGAAAGTCCTACAATGTCTTCTGCTGTGAAGTGGCTCCATGTGCTAATAAAGATACTATCTGGAGGAAATAAATTTATGGCAATATCATTTTTTCCACACAGATTTACTTGTATGCTTTATCAATTAAAGGTTATTGGCATTTTGGGCAACATTTTGTGTAGGTTATTTTGTAATCAGTTAATTCGTAAACTTGTAAACCTAACAAGTCAATATGTAACTTTTAATGTGGACCAGAACCAAGATGTTTCTTCTAAGAGTATTAATATTTGTTCTGTAAAAACACAAACCTGGTCTCAGATAATAAAACATAAATTCGGGGGATAAAGAGTCGCCAAATGCCACGGCAAAATGAAATAATCAACAAATCAGGGCAAATATCGAAGATTGAGAATTTACACATATCATTTTCAAAAGGCTAATATCTGTATCCTTTGGTTCCAATTACACTCAACAACTCGGATAACTCACTTTGACTGTTTTTCATTTCACTTTTTCTATCGTGTTTCCATGATGCCAGCTGGTTAATCCTAATTAATTTATTGAAAGCCAAATTTCAGTTTCTCTAACGTCTATGATTGGGTGAGTATAAGTTGGGAGTGTCTGCATAGCTGATAGGATCGGTGAACTCTTGGGGAGTGGGGTGACGACCTTCCACCTCATCCATCACCCCCTGATGGACATGGGAAGCCGGGCCCTGACAGGTTGAGCAGGTTGGGGGGTGGGCGCTGGACCATGGGTACAAATGGGGTTAAAGATAGGGTCTGGAGTCTCCGTTACCTCAGTAGGGTGGCTGTAAGAACAAGAGGAGGGGGTGAGAGGGAGAAGTGTGGGCAGGATTGAGGTCAGGGAACTATGACTGGTGTATTAGATGAATGCTGATTATGGTCTGGTAAATGTTTGTTCACAAAGATCAGGGATTACACTGTGTTTTTGTTTTGATAACACCAAATAAGCATAACACCTCTCAATCTTCATAAAATCCTATGACGTAGTTACATACTTATAAATAAACAAAGGATTGGTCCAAAGCAATTGTCATTTAATTCCCAAACAGCATGTGTTTTCACCTACAGTCAATTACTCATCATAAGAGTAACTTAGTGGCTTATCTGGGACACAGTGACTGTTAATGTAATTTTATGGTACAGTATTAAATTAACTGTACAAGTTATATTATGTCACTGTACAGTCCCTCAGCTGACATTTGACAAAGAGCACCCAAGTCCAATACAAATGATGAATGTGGTCTTTGTCGAGGTGTGTCACTCAATTTTCCGAATCTCTCCACAGTGTAATGAGTCTCAGAGGGCTCCTTGTTCCTTTTACTTCCACTGAAAGTAGCACCATCGTCATCCATCTTCAAAGTGGCTTGGTTGACTTCTGTCAAGGTGCTCTAAGCTGTTGATTTTCTCCAAAGGAGCCTCTTCATCTTGTGTGTTCAGAGCTGGTCTATTTCAGCAGACCTTGATGTAACGAGTAGTAATCCAAGCTAACATTGCAATTCTATTATGTGAAACCAGTCTCTGACCACTGGCATCAACAAAGCATTATTGCCCACAGGACTGCCGCTCATTGGATATAATAACTTCTGTCAGTAAACTATAGACAAAGTCACTTGTTTCTTTATTATGATTCTTGAGTTTTGGGAGTTTTTGTCTATAGACCTGTCTATAGGCATACAATTTAGTTATCAAGTGTCTCAGAAGTTGACATTGCTGTTGATTTTGTCCAAGGGAGCTTCTTTAGATAGACCACTCTTTTTCAATGTGCATTTAAGACAGGGCTACACGCTAGGCAGACAATGAGAACCAAACCTCCAACAGTCATGGCCACAGTATTGAGTGACACCATGCAGTGAAGTGAGGATGCAACACACAAGCTCTTACAAATGTGGAATGGGTTCAGCGATCTTTGACCCTGGCAATCAGAGTGCCTGTCAACAGCATATAGCATCGTTTTGTGCATGATCATATGTTTTCCTGTGTCTGACCTTAATGCACTCATGTCTAGACTTTCTTTCTGCTGCTGCATGGTAATATTGTGCAGCTCATGTCATAAGTTTACTTATTTTGGGGAAGTTAAACAAGACTTCTTCCCCTGTTTGGCAGACTGTAGCTTAAATGCATGCTATAGTGAAACCAGGAGGAGACACAAGCCTGAGTCGCCCCCAGTGTACTCTCACTATCAGAAATGCCAATGCTTTACTGTTTCTTACTGTAAATGATTTTTAAAATATACATTTTTTTACATACACACAGTAGACTTTGTACCTATGTTGCACCTAGTTTGTTTTTTTCTGCTGCAGTAGCCCCTCTGCTTCATGTATACAAATGCAGCCAAATTTCATAAGGTCTGACCTGAAAATTTTCACCCATCAATTTAATAATAAAGATATATGACTGTGGTAAAAAAAAGTCTACCTACTAAAATTGTTGGTGTGTATAGAGGTATTTAGTTACCATGACATAAATAAAGAGGCTATATCTTACAGCATAGATAAGATTAGCAATCTGTAAACAAGGATACGCTATTGTCATATCAAGAAAACAGGGATTGACACAGATAATACATAATATACTGTAATCTTCAGAAGGGCTTAATCTCGCCTTTTCTGTTCTTCACAAACACTTAAACCCCCTGCACCCTGTTCTCGAGCAGACTGCAAATACACATCCTCTGAAAATGTTTGCGAATGCAAACTGTTTTTTATTCCCCATACAATCATACAATCATCATACTGTGAGATATGCATGTATAAATGCTGTCTTGTGCGTTCGATTTAATCAGTACTGCTCTAAAAAGCCACAAAATGTTAAAGTTGTGCACAGGAAGTGACCTGACAAAACGCTGATGACTGACGGTGTTTGCTGGACAGACATGGGTATTACACATTTTAAGGCATTCAGGTGTTTATTTTCACACCTCAGTATATCCATGCATATAAACTTGTATCGGGTACAGATGTTTTCTGTACATTTTGAATAGACAACGCGCTGCCCTTGCTTCTTCTGCTGACCAGGGCCAGAGATGGGCAGTTTGTGAAAATGACAGGACATGCCGACAAATTGCATCAATTCTGCCTCTGTGGCTGAGGACAATGGGCTACCATATGCCAAAATGGGGAAATGAATGGAGCTCATTTATACTGGCACCCTGAGCCCCAGTCCGCCACACCACCACCCGCCACCATTCGACCTGCCACGGTCCGCTGTGGCACAGAGGCCGACAGACAGACGGGCTAGCCTCTACCATGCTTTATTTTGCCTAATATATACTCAGTGGCCAGTTAATTGGGTAGATCACATAAACTACTTAAATCACTTGATCTGTGTTTGATATCTATTTAGTCTTCTGCAAATCTTGATTTAATAAGTTACAGTATGTTATAATGTTGCTTTTTTATCTCACACCTCATATCTCATACAATGAAATAAAGCAGGTTTTGCCCCACTTCATCTGTTATTCAAACCATTGCCGTGAAACAGTTTTATTGTAAACTGAAGAACCAAGTATTAAAGTAATATTAGTAAAAGGTCATTGCTGTTTTATATGAAAATACATCTGTGTCAGAATAGCCCTGTAGCACACTTTTTGTTTATTTGCGAGCCCTGGGATGATAGCAGATGATTAAAGAGTGGCTGCTCTGTTGACATGAGATACTAATGAGGATGAAATGAGAAGGTCAGGGCTCATCTCCAGGAGGGGACACCACACCACCCCCAAACTCCCCCCAAAACACTGTCCCTCCTCCCCTCTTTTCACTGTGTAGACCCCCTGATCACCTCCCTCTTTGGGATGGGCCTGCTAATCCTCCTCTTAATCAGGGCGGACCACACGTGTACAAGCACACACAGCACACAGATACACACACATATGTATGCAGACACTGATTGGGCCCTCTGCATCTTTATAATTAGCAACTCAACAAAGCTAGCTCAGCAGTATGATTAGCACCTCTTTTTTCAGAACACTCTAAATCTGTGACTATGCTGGTACTCTCAAGTGCCAATAAAGCTTACATCAAACCAAAGGGTGCATAATAGAGTTTAGCATATTTTAAAGGTGGTGAACACCAAAGCCCATAATAGTCATTCTGAGAATGTTGGAGGCTATTGCAGCCCTATATCTGATGTAGCTCACACTCCCAACTGAACACAATGTGCATGCTTTTACCCTAAGTTCAATAGCTCAATAGTTGTTTTGAAATCACACATAGCACAGCTGAAGTAATTAAAAAACTGTATTTTTCATCATGCATAATATAAAATGTACCCTTAGACAAACAAATTCACCCATCTTGCAATAAATGTTAGTTTTATTGTTTCTGTGTTTGTTGGTGGTTGAAGAGGTGGCATGGCTGCCACTTTGTCAGTCTGCCCCAGGACAGCTGTGAATACAGAGAAAAACTAGAAAAATACAATCCAGTATGATTACTATATTTTCTTATTATCATTATATGCTAAGGCTCTGTATGTAGCACTACCTCATTTAGCACATCTTAGCACTAAAAATAAAGTTGTATAATTGATGGACAATTTATAAACAAGTGGTATCCAACCCTAAACCCTGCAAACATATGCGGCTTGAAAAGAATATCACATCATTTAAATTAACCTTGCTTCTGAAAAAATGTATATTGATGCTGATGGTCATTTAATTGTTCAAACTAATGGTATCTTATGCAGACAGAGGCAGGAGTAATGGTGTCCAGTGAAGCAGCAGAGTGACCTGACTGACTTTAGGAGAGCTCTTACTAATGGAGGTGCGAGGGTCTCTGTCAGCAGAGTGAACCTGTGCCCCCAACAACAGCAGAGGAAGTGCTCGGCCAGCTGCATGCCATTTTTCATCTCCACCATAGACCTCAAAAAGAGAGAGAGGAAGTATGAAGGGGCGAGTGAGGGAAAAAGTGGGCGGGGCCAACCATAAAGCGAAGTTGTTCCTGTGAAGTGTGGCAAAGTGTTGGCCCCTTAAGCCGTGACCCTTGTGATTTTAAAAGAGCGTCCATCTCACCTCGTAAATCAAAGGGCTGATGCGTATCACATTGACCTGCCTGTCCCGGGACCACAGCCCAACACCTCCCACCGAGGGTCACTATATTAGAGCACATTGTCATTTTTTACAGGGGGATCGTGTTAACATGCTCTGAGCTGGAGTGGGTTTTGAAGTATGTAATGTATAGCCATAATGTGCATGTGGGATGTAAAGACCGGTACTGTCCCATATTGACCATAAATGTTTTAATAAAGCATTTAGAGTCATTCAGTTTGGTTTATAATGTTTATTGATATGCCAAAGA
>JAVQJW010107444.1:0-10676 GCA_036025195.1 Hypseleotris klunzingeri
AGCGCAAATATTTTCAGCTAAAAGAAATAATTTTATTAAGAAAACTCAGCAATATATTTTAAAAACTTTTTTTGTCTACAGGTTTCAGCTACGTTTTTAGATTGAAAATATTCGCGCTATGAACGTGACTTACGCCGTAGCTGATTATCCTCCAACAATCTTTAAAATTCTTATAATATAAATTTTTCGAAATGTCTATGGGGAAAATGAATGGGAATTTTACTTCCGGAACCAGAGGTGGGCGGGCACTAATGCGCTCTACTTGGCCAATCACTAAACATCTGTTTCACCTTCTCTCACTCTGATTGGTTGATTATCTCAGTGACAACTTCCGCCCTGAAGAGGGAAGATTTGAATTTACGCCGCTCGCTGCTAGCTAGCTGCCAGGTTGTTGCGAAGTAAAATCCGAGATATATATACATTTTTCAACGCCGAAAGCATTTACTTTGCAGTACATACGTTGCGGGTTGTCTGTCAGTTTTCTCACACTTATTTGTAAGCTTCTGATTGACACTTCTATGTTGACAACGTAAGATGCTAACTGCAACAAAAGCCCTTTAACTTATTATGTAACCAAACAACCTGCATGCTGGTTTATAGTCGTTATATTTTTATACTATATTTTTGTTGTCATAACTTATAACGATGGATAACAATACCTGCAATTTATTTGATAAAATTGCTAAGAAGATGGGATGGATGGATATGGGAGGACTGGATGTAGCAGAAGAAAAGGTGAGTTTTTCCCACCCATTGTTTTTATTGCTCAGAGTAAACACTTAGCGTTACATTCACTATATAAAATAAAGCTATAATCAAATACTGTTGTATTTTGTAGCTGATAAATAAAATTGGGAAGAGTCGACATCCAGGAACAAGTGGTCCCAAAAGCCCCTCTGACCTCTCTGACAGTGAAGATGATGCAGAAAAAGAAAATCGACTCTTTCAGTGTAAAGACTACAGAAACAGTGGTGTCTGTGACTCCAGTGATGACGACTTTGATCAATGTAAGATAATAAAATTTTGACTTATTCTTTAGCAATACATCCATTTATCTTTTATTGTCAATGCTTCTTTAGTTCTTAAAGAAAAGGCTACACCAAAAACCAAAACACCCTCTCGTAAACCAGTACCTACCTCAAAGAAAGAAAGGTATAACATCTTTAAATCAGTATAATTATCTTCATTAGACCTGGTCTAATATAATTTTTCTTTTGTTGCAGCGTTGTTGTTGTAAGTTCAGACAGTGATGGCACTTTTGAGACGTGTAAGTAAATTTCTTTTGCTTTTGAGAATGACAAAATCTACATGTATTACATTTTCCTTTTTTCCTTTTTATAGTTCTTAAACGAGTAAAAACCCCTAATGTGAAGTCAAAGACAGTAAAGAAAAGTGACAGTGAAGACAGGTATTTTTTTTTCTAGTAGGTAAGGCAGTAAGCTCTGAAATATGCATTTCATGTTGTGCTTGTGTTTATCACAGCCTCAAAAACTTCATAGTGCATGATAGCTCTTCAGATGATGACTTTATTGAGCCAAAATCTACCTCAAGAGGTAAGCCCTACTTAAGCAAAGATTTTTGTAAATTGTAAATAATTGTTTCATATTGTCGAGGATAAATTTAGTGTATATATACATTTCCAGTGTCAAAGAAGAGCCACACTCCATCCCAGCATTCATTCAGAAGACCGCTCTCTCAGTGTGATTCTCCTGTTTTTGTTAGTGACAGTGAAGATGATAATGATAATATTGTAATAAAAAGCACATGGAAGACTCGTCATGCAAAACCCCAATCATCTCTTAACTCAAAGAAAAACACAAAATTGGATGTCTCTTCCCTATCTGTGGCAGCTGCTCCTTCTCCCTTGTCAATCTTTCCCAGTAAAACTTCAAATTTACTGGCATCAGAACTTAATATCCCTAAGCGAACTCTTTCTGCACCATGTAGACTTGATGAATCTACCAGTTCAGAAGAGGAGTTCACCTCGCTCCTAGATAGACTGAAAAATAAAAATAAATTGCCAGGCAGTGGTACATCATCACCTGCTCCCACCAAAGGTAAGGTTTGTTGTAAATTGTGATTTAATGTCTTAATACCTCTCTATAACCCTAATGCAGTGTGTTTTTTCATTTACTAGAAACTAGTAAGAAGCCTCTTTTATCCCATACTCCTGTAGATGGGTTTAAGTCATCAAAATTATTAAACGAGACACCACCTACTTTTAAAACCCCCAAACCCACCTCTCTTAAACCCGTGGCTAGCAAAACGGAGCCTCGTCATGGGCCCAGCAGCAGGTACAGTTAGAATTTTTGATGCAAATCTATAAATAGTAGTTCAGAAATTCAAAACTTCTTACATTCGTTGTGTTCATTTTAGGGTCACACTGTGTAAAACGCCAGGCTGCTTTTTAGAAACACTTTCAAATCCTGGGACTACGTATGGACGCAATTTTAAGCAAAACAAGGAAGAACTCACTAGCCGGCTGTATAACCTCTATAATACTAGTGTTTTTAACAGCAAGGTAAACTTTATTTTATGGTTTACTTATGTTCAATATAATATAATGTTATTCTATAGTTTGTTTATTTTTCAAATGGGACAGTGCATTAATTAACGTGTTCATAAGTGCAGTACAAATTTTAATAATATAGTAAATCTGTCAACTGTAGTCCCACAGGCAGGTTCATGGTAAAGAGTGTTTAATGCAATCCAACCATTTTTCTTTCTAGCTTCCTGCAACCATGTCTGTGACATGGAATAAAAAGATGCGTAAAACAGCTGGCTACTGTATCACGGGACAGGAACGAGGGAGAGGAAACCGCTATGCCCGCATTGAGCTATCAGAAAAAGTCTGTGACTCTGCAGGTAAAACCTCTGTTTTCAGTATTAAACATCATGGGTAGAACCATACCCCTATATATATATATAGATATATATAGATAGATATATATTTCTATGGTATGGAACTATTACAAGTAATTGTTTATCGGAATATAGAGTGATCCTTCTAATTTACAGTAATTGATGTAATTCACAACATTTTTCTACAGATCGTCTTCGAGACACACTCATACATGAAATGTGTCATGCTGCAACTTGGATGATTAACGGTGTCCGAGATGGCCATGGAAACTTCTGGAAGCTGTATGCTCGCAAATCAACCGTGGTGCATCCTGAGCTGCCTATGGTCACCCGCTGCCACAGTTATGACATCAAGTACAAGTTTCAGTACCAGTGCACTCGCTGCCAGAATACGTAAGCCTTTTTCTAAAGTGTAAATCTGTTTGCAATTACCTTTATTTTATTTCTAAAGTCTGATTATAATTTTCCATAGGATCGGACGGCATTCAAAGTCACTGGACACAGAGAGGTTTGTGTGCGCCCTCTGCACTGGAAAACTGGTCTTACTTAACCCGTCTAAACCACGTACTCCAACACCTTTCGCCAACTTTGTCAAAGAGAACTATGGAGCTGTGCGGCAGGAGCTGGTAGGACAAAGCCATGCAGAAGTCATGCGTAAATTAAGTGCAGACTTTGCCTCAAAAACCAAACTCAGCCAAAGCTGAGAGTCAACATTTACTTGACTGAAATAATGTGATCAGGTCTATGAAATAACAGTAGTAATAGGGTGTCTATTTATTTGGTCAGTTTAGCGTTGGTGACCACATAGTCTGAGCCATGTTTTCTTTTTATCATTGTCTTTGATGTTAGTGTCATGCTCTGTCCTATGAAATTCTGAATAAATTTTATGAACCTGTAAGGTTTAAATTTTAGAAGCTATTTTTGTATGTTTTACTTACAAACTAAATAAAGTTTACAGTTGCCAATGAAAAACTTAAAAATATACTAATTGAGGCGTTTTCATCAGAACTATGAATGAAATATAGATTCCCACATAGGTTGCATGAATATATTTAATTTGCAATGTAAACACTGAATAGGTGAACATATAGTACAGTAATATAGAATAGAAATCTACAGTATATGAGAAGACAAAGTTGTGCAGTGTCCTTTACTGTGATTATGAACACCTCTTTTAACTTGAGGAGTAGGCACAAATCCACACACAGCACTGAGGTGGGGACATCACCTGAGACTGCTTTACAAACTGCTCTTTATACAAGAGCAAAACACTAATAAACACATTAAGATTGTTGTGTAGGCAGGCACACAATTTTAGCAATTTGTTAAGAAATGTTTGCAGCATTCATTACTATGAAAACCTGCATTCAGTGTGACACAGAATTCTGCAAATATACCTTTAGTGGTGTCATATAATCAGTAGCAGATATACTTTTAATAGATTTTTAGAAGACTTTACGAATAGCACAACACAATCATTTAAATAGAGAACTAGATGAATCAGCAACTTAAATCCTCTCTTGGCACACCCCAGATCATGGTCAGTACAGGCAGGTCTTTTTCATGATGCGCAGAAACTCCTGTTGATTGACTTCACCATCTCCGTCTCTGTCTGCTTCATCAATCATTTCCTTTAAAAAACAGATTTGGACCCTCACTCAGTTTAGTTTGTAGAGGTGTATTCAGGCAGATCTTATGAATGTCTGTACGGCATACCTGCAGTTCCTCATCTGTTAGGTTTTCTCCTAGCTCTTTGGCGACTCTCTTCAGATTCTTGAATGATATTCTGCCCGTTTCATCGTCATCAAAGAGTCGAAAGGCCTTTAAGATTTCCTCTTTAGAGTCCTTTTCAGCCTAAATTAGATTAATACAGTGTCAATGTCATGCAGTTGCTAAGGGTGTTTTTAATGATTCACACATATATATAAAATAAGTAAACTCATTATTGTTGATGTGTGCTGATGATTGATACCTGTCCCTGCAACTCTGCTCCTTAGGTGGTTAACGGTTTGCTACGGTTTGACACCAACAAATAATGAATGTGTTATAATAAATAATAATAATACATTTTATTTATAATGCACATTTCATTCCATGGAATCTCAGAGTGCTACAATAAAACCGTGTTTGAAATTAACTGTAAGAGGGAGGCAGGGAACCCATAGTAATACAGGGAATATGTGCAGACTCCACTTACTATATTATGGACTACTATCTCTAAATGTAATTACCATTTTCTGTGTCATAACAGCCAGGAAGTCAGTGAATGAGATTTTCCCAGTTCCATCCTTGTCCACTTCATTGATCATCTTCTTGATCTCCTCTTTTTTTGGTTCAAAACCTAGAGCTCTCATTGCAACCTAAAAAAGGGAAATAATAAACAGTATATTCCTTAAAACATTAAATCTTGTGTCTATTAATCCACTACCTTGAGCTCCTTCACATCAATGAAGCCAGATCCATCAGTGTCAAACAGCTCAAAGGCCTCCCTGATCTCCTGCTTCTGCTCCTCGGTCAGCTCGGGTTTGGGGGTGGTCTTCTTGCGCGGAGGTGGAATCGGACCTTGCAAAGAAGGTCTCTTAGCGCTGGTAGCCTGTTTTGATAAGAGATTATAAGGAGTAAAAAAAGGAAAAATTACACAATAGCTACATCGTGGATCACATAATCACAACAGGTGAATAGCTTACCATTATAAGGCGTGACGGACAGAAACGATATTCTTCTTCACCTTAGAAATCTCCTTAACATTTAGGGAAAAAGCTCGATGCACGTACAAGATCTTTTATCCCCCTTACATCAGTCGATCGGTTTTTACAAGAATAAATTAACCTAAAATCCGTATAAAATTAACTAAAAAATTTCGGGTTCCTAATAATATGGACAAATGATTGTTTTTCCTCACAACATCCAGAGATGCGGAGCTAGCAGAAGCTGCTGTGATGGAGTCGTGAAGTGCGTTAGATTTGAGCACCGGGCACGCTCGAACACCACGGTGCTAAATTATGGTAAATGGTCGATATTACATGGCGCAATAAGGGGTAAAAATCGAGCGCACCTGTCGCGCAAAAAGATGATTGGTTGTTGGAAAGCACAATTTTATTGACACGATCTGAAAATGGAAAGGAATGGAAATTTTTAACGAATTATAACAAATAATCAACCAAATAGGTCTAGCGTTAATCTGTAGTCAGGTTAAGAGATGCATGTATATTTAAATTTCAACACTATAGTGAGTGACCTAAACTGTAAATATACTCCACATATATATATATATACTTATATACTTATATAATAAATGTGTCTTAATTCGGATAATCGTTTGTAAAATACTGCAAGTATAATGAGTCGCTATTAGTGGGCGTGCACTGCACATCGTACACAGCTGAAGGAGGGCGGGAGTCTCTCAGTAGTCCCTCTTTTATTGGTCCAAACTATGGCGTTCTGTTACGTGCCTTACGCACTATTGGCTGCGTGTAATCATCACCTTTGTTCCGGTTTTCGACTCAACCAACCACATAGGTCCCCTAACTCTGCTCATTCAGTCAGTTCAGGGTTTGTGTCAACTTTCTAGGAGTCACTTGTGGCTTTTTACTTGAATATTCTTGTGATTGTGCCGGATTGTGCATGCTCACTTAGTGTGCGAAGTTGTCTATCTTTGTAATAATGGCCACACGTGTTCGATCGGTGAGTATAGTTACCCCATATAATTTATTTTAGTTAGAAACTTGTTTATTTTTAAGAGATGGGGGCTACCTGCAAGAGATGGGGGCTACTTGCAAGCTTCATTAATTGCTTGAGTGGTTTATTTGCACTGTAAGTAAGCCTGCAGAACACAAACGTTGTTTTTCTTGTTGATAAATGTCACTATGGCTTGCAAGATTGGATATATCTTTTTATGTATTGATCCTAAATATATATCTACTTAACCTTTTATTCTACCTGCATAGAGTAATAAGAGATGCACAGTCATTGGAGGATCTGGTTTCCTGGGCAGACATATGGTGGAGAAGCTGTTGGATCGAGGGTATTCTGTCTCTGTGTTTGACATTCATCAGAGTTATGAGCTGCCCAATGTTACCTTCCACCAGGGAGACCTCTGTGACAAGCAGGTGAGAGGGCGTTCTCACAGACCATCATGTCAGCAATGTGGACTCAATATTATAATACATTATGACCACCACCTGTCTAATATTCATGCTCATGATGTTATGTCTTAAGACCACCTGGACAGCTTTTTGAGAATTTCTGACCCAGTTGTTTCTTTGCATCACCAGTTGGCCCTTGTCAAACTGCAAGTTGTTATGGTTGACTATTTTGTACTCATTTTTCAGGCCAAAAAGTTTGCCCCTTGACCCTTATACTGCCACAGGTGTCATGTTGATCACTTCCCCTCACAGTGGTCATAATGTTAAATACATTACAAGAACAAAACATGACAAAAGACAATCTTGTTTTTGAATTATTTATTACCTAGTTTCATTTTTATTCAAGGCGCTGCTGCCAGCTTTGAAGGATGCATCCTTGGTTTTTCACTGCGCCTCTCCTGCACCTGCCAGCGATGACCGTGAGCTGTTTGAAAGGGTGAACATTCAGGGCACGCGCACTGTCATCCAGGCCTGTAAAGAAGTGGGAGTTCAGGTGAAGCCAGGACACAAAATGAGACATGGGTTTTGTCTCTGTTTTGAAGAAGGAGATGCTTTACATGTGAAAATGCTCTCTTCTAGAAACTGGTTTTGACAAGCAGCGCAAGTGTGGTGTTTGAAGGAAAAGATGTTAAGAATGGAAAAGAGAGTCTGCCATATGCCAAGAAACCAATCGACTACTACACACAGACCAAGATAGAGCAAGAGAAGGTCAGTTTTCATTCTCATTAAGTAATTTCCAAATATATGTCTATCAATACAGTATATGAATAATACAATACCCCAATGCTGCGGCCTGTGGAATAATAAAATATCTTTCACTCCTTTACTTGCAACCCAAACATATCCTAAATATGATATTATATGCATATATTCTGCAGTTGGTTCTTAAAGCATGTGACAGAGAAAGTGGGTTCCTCACAGTTGCTATACGGCCTCACGGTATCTTTGGCCCCCGGGATCCTCAGTTAGTTCCGATACTAGTTGACACTGCTCGCCGAGGGAAAATGAAATTCATTATTGGGTGAGTAATACGAGTAAAACTTATAGTATTCTGTTCCAAAACTGTTACTGGTACAATTGAATAGTTTTAATTGTGTTTATTTCTACAGTGATGGGACCAATTTAGTGGACTTCACTTTTGTGGAGAATGTAGTTTATGGACACATTCTGGCAGCTGAGCGCCTGAGGGCAGATTCCCCAATGTGTGGAAAAGTGAGTCAGAAACAATACTTTTTCTTTATTTATGGTAGATCTTACCACAGTTTTTTTCAGACTACGAGTAGTATCCAGGAGCTTTCTTAGTTTTAATATTTTTAGTTTATTTTAGAGCTAGTTCTGTTCTTATTTTAATAGTGTTTGTGTGAACCACAGCTTAGCCATGTTTAGACCTAATTTTGATTTTTTAGATTTAGTTTTGCATTCAACTCCATTTTATTCCTATTTTAGCTTAGGCCTAGTCCTGATTTAAGCCTGTTTTAGTCTAATAACATGGTACTTGATATAGATTTTGAGAACCACAACGTGACATACCTGAAGTTGAAGTGTGAGCTTTTTCGTTCTCTTTTTAGGCATATCATATTACCAACGATGAGCCCATACGCTTTTGGGACTTCATGTCAGAGATCTTGGTGGGGTTGGGGTACCCCGCCCCTCGGTACCACCTGCCTTACCTTTTTGTTTATGGACTGGCACTTCTGCTCTGGATGCTGGCCCTGCTCTTACGGCCTCTAGTGTCATTCAAACCCACTTTTACCCCAATGAGAGTGGCTCTGGCAGGAACACATCATTACTACAGCTGTGAAAGAGCCAAGGAAGACATGGGCTACTCCCCGGTCGTCAGTTTGAAAGAAGGCATCAAACGCACAGTGGAGAGTTACCCCCACCTCAGACAATGTGCCTAGCTCTGACAAACAGAAACCTGATATATACATTTATACAACCGACAGTAAATGTTATGAGAACAATGATTCAGCCACACTAATGGAACAAAGAAGAGCAGATTTGCACATTTTCACCACTTGATGACAGCAAATTGTTCTGATTTGAGTGAATGCACTGTTGTCCATTTTTGAGGATCCAAAGCACTTTGAAATCAAAACATTAAAGCAGATTAGTTATACTCTAAACAACTAAATGAAAAATGTCACTCATTTAACACACTAGACTCAGTAAACAGAAATACACAATTTGATGGACTTATGTTAAATTGTTGCATTTAAATTGCAGTTGCAAGTGAAATGACCAATCAACAGAAGACTATTCCTATCACATACAGTATATTATATTGCAGGCATAACAAAGGGTTCTATAAACACCATCAATGCCAGAGGATGCTTCGCTCTCTATTGTTGTAGTCATTGAATATAATTTATTTGACAATTTCCTGTTGTCTCACATTCCAGCAATTAATTTGTGAAATGCCTGACTCAGTATGTAAATGCAATCTCCTATTATTTCATCATATTAAAACATCTAAAATATATATGACTACTGCAATACCATAAAGCCAGCTGCCTCTTCTGTCCAAACAGAGACAAATTATTCAATGTGACCATTATTTGTTGATAAAAAGTGAACCGCCCTAAACAGGTGAATAGTTTATAAAGGGACTATATCATCAATATGCCATTGGTTTCACTACTGTCAAAATAAGTGTTTGGAGTGTTTTAATAGGGCTGTCACAGAGTACAATTATGGGATTGGCGAAATGAAAACACATTCCATCTGCCACTTGCACTATTATTTGTATATTTAGTGAGATAGTAACATTACTTTTAGCTCTCTAGTGAAATGTAACATGAAACGATATATTATAATGTCCTTTTTTCAATTTGTTTATTTTGAAGGCGAAACTTAATACATTGTCCTGGCGTGGTGACAAGTAGGTGGGGGTGAAGTTCAGATACTCAGCATTCCCTTTTAATTCTGCAGCCACTAAATGATTCACTGCTACAGTCAGGCAGCAGGCGAGGCTGTCTGACTGGTTTGTGGTCATGGAGTGAGGGACACATCCAGATAAAAGACTTGTGCACTGTGTACTATTCAACAGAGTGAAACTTCGGCTCTCACTCATCTGCTCAATTTCCTCTTTATCTTTCACCTATGGCAGATATTGTGAAATCTTTTCCCATGCTTTACTGATTTATAAAGGGTATGTAAATATAAACTAAGCATGGTAAGATGATCCCCATGTACGTAGTTTGAGTATTTAGACTGTCAACAATAACAGGAAATATGTTTAGAATATTTATATTCAGTTTACATAGGCTTATTTTGTTAATTCATGAGGTCATTGTCCCAACTAACCCAAATAAAATTACAATAACTATATCGGCGGAACGCAATGCGTTCGGCGATATTATGGAATCATGTTCGTCTGGCCGTGTGAACGCGATAACTCAAAAACGAATTGCCGGATCACTTTCTAACTTTGCAGATACTTAGATACAGTAAAGACGCCGAACTGGATTGCTTTGGGGATTTCTGGGATGAATATTAATTAAGTAATGAATTAATTAAGGATTAAATTTGAAAATGCAATAACTCAGAGAGTTTTTGCCCCATTTTCTTCTAACTTTCTGGAAAGTTACATATGATGAAGACGCTGAACTACACTGAGTTTGGTACTTCTGCGATGAACTATAATTGATTAATTAACAAATTAATGAT
>JAVQJW010108422.1:0-10467 GCA_036025195.1 Hypseleotris klunzingeri
TGGTGGCAATAGTAGTGTTACAAGATAAATATATACAAATAACAAAACTGCAACATGATTGATTTTTATTAAAAAATATATAATTTTGGAAAATCTCACTTGCAGGCTACTAACACAGAGGTGGACAATGCAATTGTATTTCATAGACAAGTTTTCCAAATAACTGATACTAATTGAATGTAATAAATGATTGCACTAAAATGAATAAAAATATTCACACTGTTTACTTTTATGTTGACCCATAAAGGTAAATAAACATTACTAAGATTGAAGTAGAAAATACAAGAGCTTCACAGATTTTACTTAAGGGTGATTATTTGAGTAAAAGTATCCAGTTACTGTACCCCTCTGCATGTACACTTTTATTCAGACCACACATTATAGAAATGCTCTGTGTCTGGTAAAAGTCATTACTGCAGCTCTGACATGCTCCATACATCAGGTCTGTGTGCAGAGGCTCTGGAAATAAATCATTAATGGGTGTTGTTATGAACTTTACAAGCATAAATAACTTTTTATGTACTACAAAAATGTGACATTAAACAAGAGGGTTTGTGGTTTAACCAGGCCTGTAAAACACATGGCACTGAAATGTAAACAACTTCTGTTCAATGGCCGTTATCTGCCGTTATATGGTACTACTCAAACACTGACGATAAGCAGAGCAGATATGAAACACAGACACTTTTATCATCAACTTTCCTGTATTTAAAAGAATATGGAGAATCTATTACACTGGACATACACAGCATGCACAGGTTGGCACCTAAATATATGTAGACATTGACTTATTCATTTTTCTCCTTTTGCCTGATCGAGTGGTTTGTCCCTAAAACTTTGGGCCTTAGGTGGGCAATTGTCTGTCGGTCGCAGGGCAGGCCCTTACAGACATAAACAGACCATTTGAATAAAGAATGATACAAAAAGAATATGTTATGTTATAAGTAATAAATATCAGTGTTCTGTGTGGATCAAGAGGGATATGTATAAATTTGCATATTGAACAAACATATAAGCAATGTTCTGTACACATTACATTGTACACACTGCACGAAGCACAAGGGCAACGGCATGCAGTGAGCCAAACAGTTCATGGTTCAATATTTACACCTGACCAATCAAACAGTACAAAAATCACTCCAGCAGCTGCCATGTACACGGTGGACAAGATAAATGGGCCAAGTGTTGAGAGGATGGGCTGTTTAATGATCAGCCAGGTAATGTGACATTAGAGGATACGGCCCTGTCATAAAGGACTTTATTTATGACTCATGATATTATATATTATATATAATGACAGCTTTCACACTTTATACTTACAAATAAAGGTAACTCAACTAAACAATAACTACTTTGAATAAATAAGAATTTGTCAACCTTTGTATTGTATTGATTATGACATATATTTTTTACTGACTGTTGATGCTCTGTAACAAATGTACATTTAATCAATCATGCTCCAGTCACATGTTTTGATAATTACCATGTTTTGTGTGCTTGTGTAAAGTGGCAGCAGAATGTAATTATGCCATGGCCTGTCCCCAGACAGCGTACGTATGCAGTGTACCTAAATAGTAATTGTGGGCTCAGTGGGAGCAAGGCTATACCCTGTAGCCTTATTATTATCATTAAAGCGAGAGTTAGCGCACTGTCTGAGGCCAGGTCAAACAGGGAGATCTTCCGCCAGACAAGCCCTGTGTTTGTCTATGTGTGCTTAGTGAATCAACTCTGCACTAGTAGCAATTACTGACAGGCCACTGCCACAAATAACAATTTGTCTTCATTTGAAGCTTTGCTTGAACTAATTTTTAAATGGTGAAAATCAGGGTTTGTGCTGGTAGTTTCAGACATCTCTCCATCATGTGCTGTGTTCATTATATGAACTGGGGAGCTGTGTGCACCTGCAGACAGGAAGCACATAAACAATGAGATCTTCTCATGCCGCTCTCAGCATATAACAAACTGTACCTGTGTTTGGAGTTAACACCTGTAACTGACAGCTGCTCACTCCAAAACCAACACACTGTCTAACATAAACCTTACACTCACAAACACACACACCCACATACATACACACATACAGATACATACACACACAGGAGGAAAAGACAGAGGAGTTATAGTGGAGAGCAATAAAGCTGATTTAAAATCCTCATTATTATGTCAGAAATAATTATCTCAGGACTAAAACTGGGAACATCCAGAGCCATTTCTTTTGCTGTTCCCTAATTCCAGTGATTATCTCTTTGAAAAACAAAGATAGTGCTTTCACAAGCCAGGAGGGAGACAAAGTTCTCGCCACAGACTGACAAACCAAACAAAGAAGCGAGCAAAACAGCCTTAGACAACAGGCAAAGTTTTATCAATAAAGATGTTCTTTCTATGAAAATACAGCGAGCGGCCAAACACAACATGGCGAAGGATCCACAGTTGTCAAGCGTGGTTTGCCAGCAGATGCTTTTGAAGGAAATTGTGCGATGACGTTAGAGTCCTCTCCCTTACGGCCACCTGTCCTACTCCAGCATTCCAGCATTATCACCTGCCCCCCATGTCCCCAGCCCGTCTGCAGCATGTGCCCACAGGGTCCTGTGTTGGTCCCAGGGCCTTTCCACATCTTTTATAATAAGAGATGAGGGCTGTCCCCACTCAGCTGAGCTCCATGTGTCATCAGGCCCGGATTTGGGCAGTGCATGGGGGGAAGAGTGCACAAGGGGGACTCAAGCAGAAAAACAGGCAGATTAAAACAACAACACTTTTACTATGTTCTTTGTTGTGTCATTCTTCGGCTTGTTCATGTGTAATTCATTATGACTGCGACTTTTAAATGTATACATCAATACCACCTCAGAAAATATTTGTCTCTCCAAGTGACATTTTATTGGACTAAAATCAAAACTAAACCCAATCACTTAAAGCTGTCTGGATGTTTCGTGAAATAAGAAATAGTTGGAAAGAAAATGCTTAATATTGACAATGTGGCCACATGGCAACATCAAATCACAATGCATTTTCCAATATTTTAGCAATATTCTATGGAGAAGTTTCTGACTTTAGTTTTGTGGACAAATAAAGTATGACTAAACCAGAACTGCACAAGGTCAAACCAGGCCTTAATGACAAACATTAGGATAAACTAGAACTAAATCTATTCACTAGAACTCAGAAGTGACCAGAATTAAACTACTGTTGTGGGGAAAATGGGGAAAAAGTGCTTAAGGGTAAAAAACAAATTATTGGAAAAGTATTTGTTGTGGTAACATTGGTGTATAATGTCCCTTAAGAATGAGTGGACATGGACACTAGAGTGTGCAGTGCAGAACAGGTGCCAAGCAAAACAGAGCAAGAGGAGGAAAACATGAGGGGTTAGCTCACAGCACGCTTCCCGCTAATGCACTGTCACAAACACATAACTGGACGCTGTGTAAGAGTGTCTGTGGGACCTGGCCAAGTGTGATGTTATGAGAGTGATAGATGTGCCAAAGAGGATCCATGTGGGTGCATATGTGCTTCTGCAGCTGGAGGTGAAAGGTATGTGGAATAGCTTTCTGTATTGTTCATTAGGTCACAGATTGTTTGCCTCGCTGCTGAAATACACAACTCTTGGAAAGCTGTAGGAGGTATGGAAAGTTCCAGCACGGTCAGATTTTTAGGGGCTTCAGTTGTCAACATTATCAGGAAAAGCAATGGTATGGATGAACGTATGTGGGTACATCATTACCCTACATTGTATCTGCATTTACTTTTAACTCATAGAAACTCACTGGCCACTTTATTAGGTAATACGTGCACCTAATAAAATCATCCCTGGTGTAGTAAAATATCCACTTATTTAACAGGGGTCTGCAGAAGACGATGTTGGACTTCACAAGATGACAAAACCTGAGGCAGCTGGGTTACGGCAGTGGAAGGCAACAGCGGTGCAACTTTATTATGTACAAGGTCAGCCAATTAAGTCATCCGTACTTTGTACTTTTTGTACAATTTTACCACTAGCAGTCTGATTAGCCAGACCAAAATTGATTAGATAAACAATGATTGAGCCAGCTTTCCTTTAAATGTGAAGAAAGCAATACATTATTGTTTTAATTTCTCTGAGTTGTCTGTGGAGAATAAAATTAGTTTTAGTCCATGATTCAAAGTTGGACTGAAAGCCAGTGTGTCCTTTAAGATGTCCTCAGAGGTCCAAGACTAAAAGACTACTTTGTGTGTGGGCTTTACAATTTAGGTTACACACTACCTAACCTGCTTTCCCTCTGTGTCTGCTTATGTAACTCTAGAAGGTATCCTGCCGTTGTTTGCAGCCAAAAATCCTGGGCTGAACCTAATTTTGACCTCCTCGTATATCACATCACTCCTATTCTATTACCTGTTCTTTACACTTAATCATTGTGTGATGTTTTGCACTGAGGTAATTGAGATCTATGGTGCATATGCACTATTGTGGAGCATACTGGAGGACAATGTAAAAAATATAATTCAGAACAGACTCCCATTCCCCCACTGGATTAGGTGGATATAAATAAGATCCTAATGCTCCGTGGCACATTTGGCTCAGTCGGATGAAAATACAACACATATATTTTCATAGCTTATGCTGAGACACACTCTTTGAGTTCTGTGCCTGCCCTTGAAAAACACTAAACCTATACGCCAGGTCATATAATAAACACCCTTTTTACAGCCTCCAAAAGCCAGGTTGTCCCACCATCATTAAACCAATGTTCCTTGTTAGAGAAGCATTTAGGTCGGAGTTGTTTTTCATATTATGGAGCTTTACATTTCACCCCATACACTCTTGGTCATCCTCGCACATACAGTACATGAACTTCAGTGACCGACCCCCAGCACAGTTTCCTGGGACTTTCACTTCTACAGCACTGTTCCCAAAACACTTAAAGACACAGACAGATGCAGCTGGCCACCCTAAGGCTGACATTTACTGCCACATGTTTGTACATTGTCATCTGAATACAATTTTAAGGGTGTTATCGTAATGAATACTTGGAGGGATGCGCCTTCTATTCAAATGTGCTGAATGTTAAATGTTTAGGTGGTGACTTTGAATAGTTTTTATGCTCTCAGAGCACACTGTTTACAGTAGAACGTACAGTATATGTAAATGCTAAATCCAAATCATATTTAGACGCAGCTGCCGAGTTGTACACAGTCGAGACATTTGTGATGAAACCCCAGCCTGCTGATGTGATGAACTGACAATATTATCCAAACCAAACACAAGCGAAGTAACATGATGCAGAAAGTTCATTCTGGGAAAGCTCCACTTCCTCAGAATCACAGGTCATGTTTATCTTACAGCGATACACTTTTTATCAGGCGTTTATATCTAACTCCATTTCACAGAATTTACCAGAAAGCAAGCTCTCCATTGAAATCATGTGGACATAGCTATAATATGCAGACAGCCATGTGTTTGATAAGTCAGATAAGTTCCTGTGTCCTCACGTTGACATTGGACTTCACAGAATAGTGGAACATCATCGTTTAATGATTTTCAGAATCTGATTTATTGATGCAAATTACTTAAAAGGTGGATCTTTTCTAATAAAGTTTGTGTGTTGTGGCCTCGGCTTATTGCTGTTTGTCACCTTTAGGGAAAGCTCACAATGGATTCTAAAGCATCTGTATTTTAAGTGGAGTGACCACCAGCACCAGAAGATGCGTGAAAGAACTTGTATACTTTATCTGATAGTAGTATCAGTGTATGATCGGCCTAGGAGTCATTGCTGGAAGCAAATTCCATCTCCAAGCCTAAGCATATGAGTAAATATTTGAGATACAGAAGCAGGCGAAGAGTGTAAGTTGGGATTGCAAATAAAAGCCCTGACCCCAGGTCATGGAATTCCAGGATTGGTAGAATCCAGGAACATGCAAGCCTAAAGCCCCATGGGCACCTTCAGCCTTAGACAACAAGTCTGTGGAGAATACACATATGCACAGAGAGCAGACAGACCCAGCCCCCTTCCTTTTGTTGTTGTTGTTTTCTCTTCTGCCTCACAATGAGAGGCTTTTCAGAGGTCGCTTAGAGATGGGCTCTGTAGCAGGACAATAAAGTGAATCTATATTGACTGAGCTCTGCATCTACCTTGGACTTCAGTCGGCCAGCGTCTTGTTAAATGGGTGGTAAGAGTGAGAGAAGCAGGGCACTGGGAGTGCAGGCAGCTGCGGAGGCCCCAAAGCTCACAGCTCACACTCGGTCAATACAAAGATCCTTTGAGCATTGTCTCCTCTCAGGCCTCACTATGATTAGTCAGCATTCTGTTATCATGGAGGGCCCTGGCCTACTTCTGCACAGGAATCTAACCAATGACATCAGACTGTGGCAAAGTCTGACTCAAACATAACTATACGTCCAGAGGTTTGAAGTGTTAGCCCCATCAACGTTTCAATCACAAGATTATTATGACTGATTTATTTATGTTAGTGTTATTAATGAGACATATGTTTTTTTAAGTCCCAAAACTGGGGTACAAAAACCCTCAGGTCTTTATAAAAGTAAAATGAAACATGTCCACTTTTGCATCATAGTATCTTGTTACTTCATTGTGTGTAGTATAAAGTACCCCTTAAAGGTTTGTGGAAATTAAAGCAGAAACCCAAGGTAAGGCTCAGAAATGTTGTTGCGGTGTGGGTTTTCTTATTTAACCATGAACAAAGTCTTCTAAACCCTCACCACAAACCCAGACCTTGTTCCAATTAGGTTGAGTTTCTTAACTTTAACCAAACCTTTAACTTCCTCAACCACACATTAACGTGAGCCATTAGGTAAATACTCATGCCATGAACACATGTCAACTCTCTCTCTCTGCTGTAACATCATTTCATTTGTGGCAAAAAGTATACAGTGGAACTGATCAAATAATAAGCCTTCTGCCCACATTTCCTGACACAATACCTCTTTCTGGATGACAAAAGTAATAGAAGTAAATGGCCTAAAAAAGCACTAGGCCAAAATAGCCATAAAACATTTTTTTTTTTAGTGTTTGAAGGCAGCCCTGGGGGAGTATGAGAAACAGTCTCCTTGTAGCACATTCCAAGCTTTTGTCATTCTTGTTTCCTGTTAACATCTTAAGCCAACAGATAATACATTAAGAAAGATGGGTGCAATAGAACCTCTCCTCTTCCCCCCAACAATCCCATTCCACCCCTCCACAATGATGAGGAAAGAAGATATATAGAAGAAAACATCTTCAAAGTGAGACATCTTGTTTGGTGATAGATGCTTTGCTGGCGTAGGTCCACCTCCCCCACGCACAAAAGCAAAGAGGCTGCAAAGATGTTTACAGATTTGTTGTATTACTACGCATGGGAGGAGGGAGGGAGGTGGGGGGGATTATTTCATAGCCATTTGGCCTAATTTATGAGGTGCTCCACATATAAGTTTGCTCCCTTTTATGGCATTGTTTCCCCATGTCTGTGTGTGTGTGCCCTCTCCAAAGGCCAGCCCGGGGCCAGTAAACCTCGCTCCATACAGCCAACCACAACCATTCTCATGCAATTACATCACCTCTCCAGATCCCACAGGTGAAACCAACACTCAACTGCTGCCGTATTCACCACCCTGTAGGTTTCTCTTTTACCCTGCTTTTCTTTGCTCCCAAGGAGAACTCAGGCCTATGGTTTTATATTACAGAGTATGCATTGGGTCAGTGGCAGATTTAGCGTTTACGGGGCACAAGGCAAACATATCGGCAGGGGGACCTCTGTAGATCACTGTATTTGGAGTTCTGCCTAAAAATCTTGACTTTGACTTTGACTTGGACAATTTGGCAGTATATCCAACCGGCCTCACAACCGCAGACCATGTGTAACCACACCAGCCCAGGACCTCCACATCCAGCATGTTCACCTTCATGATCGTCTGAGACAGCTGCTGCAACAATTGGTCGGGTCTCGACCTGACTGCAGTTTGTCATTGTAACCGACTTGAGTGGGCAAATGCTCACACGTTAGAGAGGTGTTCTCTTCACAGATGAATCCTGGTTTTCACTGTTCAGGGCAGATGGCAGACAGCGTGTGTGGCGTTGTGTGGGTGAGTGGTTTGCTGATGTCAACGTTGTGATTTGAGTGGCCCATGGTGGTGGTGGGGTTATGGTCTGGGCAGGCCTATGTTATGGATGACTAACACAGGTGCATTTTATTGATGCGTACATTAAGGTGTATACGACAGTGTGTTCAAGTTCCTGCCAATATCCAGCCACTAAAATTTAGTTACTTTTAGTTATTTAATGAGTATTTCTCTGTCAACGGTTAACAACAGAGTGACACTGGTCCTGCACGTAAGCAGCAACAACTTCAGCCCCGAGCTTAGGGCTCTAAGCAGCTGCCTACCTTTGCTTAATGGGAGGGCCACGTCTGCATCGGGTTGATCAAAATGTACAGGGGCCCACAAAATCTTACTGTGTGAAATAGGACTCATCTGTTTCTTATTACAGTTAATGATGAATAATATTTTATTAAATGTAGAAGTAAAAAAGAGAAACACAAATTCCGAAAACTATGAGACTTAAGAGAGATACATAGTAGCCAGTTAGTTGCAGGGCTGACACAGAAACAGTCACTGAAGATGAGGGGTAATTTAGATTGACCACATCACTAAGCACATCTTTTGACAGAGGGTGGAAGCTGAGGATCAAAGCTCCCCGAAACACAAGACAGTGTAGAGCTAAAAAAAAAAGAGACCAGCTAAAAGGAGACGTTGATTATGTTGTGAAATTGACTTAATACATCAATATAAACTCCTTTATAATAAAGTGTACTGGACACATTTATCTCCATTAAGGTTAAATAATTAGAGCATGAGTGACATTTTATCACATGTTACACAATGACATGTCTTGTCTAACCAACAGAAATGATTACTGAACATATTTGTTATTACTAGTATTATCTTTCATCATAATAAACATGGCCTATATTTCAAGCTCATAGATAACATGGCAAAAAATATTTTAGCTGACTTTTAAATGTGAACATGTTTGACATTTTTTGCTACTAATTTAGAAATCTTTCTTAATATGTCATGACCTGTTGAACTGTGTTATGACCCTACTCAGACTTTTCAAACCTCCTCCTTGTCTGAATCAGGACAATTCTTGCAAACACCCAGCATCTTGGTCCGGATTTTCATTCTTTGTTTAATAATAAAGCTCCATTTTCTCAGCCCAACGATGCCAAACCCATCCGTATCCCTTGACGCCCTTTTCCCTTTCATCCCAGTGTGTCTATAAGTTGTGCGTGAGAGGAAGTGACTGCGGGTCAGTGGTATGTCTGCAGAGTAAACAGTGGCTATAGGCTGGGCCAGGACCCAAGCTTATCAGGTCGCTCCTGTCTGATTGACCCTCCGACTCCCTCTTTGTTTAGACTCCACATCCTCCTCCGCCTCGGACGCCATTATTCCCACAATATCATGTTGTAAAAGTGAAAGGCCATGTTTAGCTTCTTCTACTTTAAGAGCAAACACAGGCCCAAGAGAAACCAAACACTGCATAAAGGATCCAAGGGGCTGCCCACCGGAGGCATCCCGGGTCATGATGCTTTTAAGGCAGGCATGTGGGATCCGCAGAGGGGAGAAGGCATGTGGAGGGCTGTTGACAAATATTTACAGCTCGCTGGGACAACAGGAGGAATGCAAAGGGGAATGCCTGGTCTGAGCCTAAGTGTGCTGTTTCCCAGGTCCGCTCAAAGGCGGCTACGGCCTGTCACTGTGTCAGATTAAAGTGCTCCCCTTGGTTTTGTTTTCATTGAGGAGGAGGTGCAGAATGTGTGTGATCTCTTGTCAACCTCTTTCTCATTCATCTACGCCAGAATTTAAGGGGCATGGAAGTAAAGGGGGTTCTGGTGGGGGCACGGGCCAGGGTTACTCAAGGGGGAAGAGCAGGGTCAGAGGTTAAGCTGGGTTTCCCTCAGTCTGTGCCACACACACAGACACACATGCATACACACTCACACACACACAGACACACACGCATGCACGCGCACACACACACAAACATGATAAAGTCTTACGCTGACATTTCGCTCATGTCTCCAACACTGCAGTTATTCATGCACCGTGTGTCCTGTTATTGCGTGCAGATGTGGGGCTGTAATGAGCTGTGGCTCTTGCATGACTACCTGGTGATGAATGGACAGAAGAAGAAGAAAACAACAACAGTGAAACAGATGAGCTGAAGGAGATGAGGCTGTGTGCTGATGACTGACAGCTGATGACTGGCGGGCTGCTACACAGGTGCATGTCACCTGCACTTTCACTGCACCAGCACTGTAATACTGCAAACATCTGTGCTCATGGACAAGCAGGATCTGTTAGCATCTTATTCAAAACATGCTTTGTTAACAGAGAAATGCATCATTTTTGTTTATGGTTCCTGCATATGGTGTATATGTTTTTGCACAAATCTGTCTGTAGTAAATCCATCTGTATTACACTGACAGTCTATGACCACC
>JAVQJW010108655.1:0-15497 GCA_036025195.1 Hypseleotris klunzingeri
AACACAATACTGTCAACTTGTGTACAATGGACAACACACTTTTCATCATATTCAATTTGCCTCATTTTGTATTACAGCAGTACAGTTTATACATGTTATGAATACAGTTTACATCAAGTCTCTGACATATTTTGTTTTCCCAGCATGTCTCATAATTTACTTTTGTCTAGTCTTTTCTTGGCTGGATTAGGATACTGAGGGTTCTCAATCACCCCCTCTCCAAATTTAAGCTCTAAAAAGGCCCGGTGGTTGTTTGGCCCATAGGCTGTAATGCCAGCAAAAGACATTGGCACCAGTGGCTGCAGGAAGTGCTCAGGAAACTCCACATCTTGTTTGTGGTCAGTCCATGTGTCTTTGGTCATAACACCATTACGTGGGTAAAATGGCCACAGATCCACATGAAGGTGGTTAGCCTCACTGTACTGGACTCTATAAAAGTCTCCCTCCACAGCTCTCTCCCAGACGTAGCCATTAGCATCCACCAGGGAGCCAGAGTCTAGGTTCTTTAGGTGGTCACAGTTAGGTACATCTTCCAGGTAAATGCCTAGGTCCACATCATAATCCCATGGGATGATGTCTTGATGGCGAACAGCTCCCAGAAGGGTCCCCCCCTCTAACCAATACCGCACACCTGAGCTCTCTAGAATATTAATGACATATTTAGTGGTTTCTCGTAGGGCTTTCAGACAGCATGGCGGTGTCCAGCGATCTAGGTATAAATACTCTGGAGTGTCATCTTGTACTGTACCAAAGCAGCGTGGTGTTTCCTTACTGCAGCCAAACCATTGCTCCTTCCCCTCAGGTAACAAAAGGCGTTTTAACCCAAAGCTTTTCATCAGTATCCCAGTGGCTTCTTTCAGTCGAGTGTCAGCCTTCCACTGATTGTGAGCTGAGCTGAAGAGTGGTCTGTGGTTTGCTGAGAAGCAGGGACTCTCCAGAAGCTTGACCTTCCACCCTCTCAGAGCAGTCTGTATAAAAAGAGAAGAAAAAAGGGGCCTCCCAAGGGGTACTGAAAGATTAAAGAGATCTTCTGTACGCAACAGAACCACAGCATCACCTTGTAGTGAAGTGCAAACACTTCCACTGCTTCCAGATGCTGCTGGTGAGTATGTGGCTGTCCACTCTCTGAGGTTCACACGCAAGTGGAGACACTGCACCGCTGATCTGGTCAATACAGGCGTAGCCACAAGCTTCACAGGGCCCCCACCTTCACCTTCTAACTCTCTAATCAGTCTTTCTATTACTCGAGGTTGCTCTAACTCAACACCATCAGGTACCAGTAGGACAAACTCTGTCTGGATGTGGAACTCAGGTCTGTGAGCCTGTGGAGGCTGATCTGGGCTGGGAGAGAGCAGCAGAAGGCGAGCCCCCTCTGGAAGTATAAGTGGTGGATAAGGAGAAGTGTCCGCTACTGCCAGGAAAGGGAGTTCAGGTCTTTTCCGAAGAAAGGAACTAGCTACGTCTGCAACATAATTTTCAAAGTTGTCAAACTCTCGAAGAATAACTGTTACACGGGGGCCACGACTGTGACTATCTAATGCAGCTCCTGGACCTGCCAGGATGCCCAAACTCCCCCCAAGACTTGATCCTGGCAAAGATAACTTCTTAGTGCCCCGGCCTAGTTCCTTTCTCTTCTCCAACATCTGCTGTTGGGCTCGGGACACATAGTAGAGGATGAGGAGGTTAAGGATGATGGCTGCAGTTAACAAGCCCTGGCAAAAACTAATGCGCATGGCAATTAGGATTTTACTTCACAATTTGTTTAACAACACTGAATATATCCAGTTAGCCATTTGTAATGTGATTCCTTCAAGGGCAGGGGTAAACTGTAAGAGAGAGAGAGAGAGTGAGGAAAAAGATGACCAACAGTGCAGGAAGATGTAGCTAAGATCACACTGCATGCTATCATTGTATCCGTTGCTGCAGCAAATAGCCTACCGTTAGGTTAAACATCAGTACATAAAACATGAACTGAACTTTGGACAATACGTATACATATGTATGTCATATAAAAAATAATCTAGAAGAAACCACTTTAGTACGTTTTATAAATTACAGTTGCTCTGATCATCTTTCCCACTGGACGAACAGCCCATGAGTAAAACACTCTAAATTTCCTGTATTATGACTAGCTGAAAGACTCTTACTGTCAAAAATGCCGTCAACATTTTTGTACCAAGTAGCATCAGAGGTACAGATTTACAAAATACAATACGAGCGATCGTATAGTGTCGCTATGAATCACTGCTAATTTACCTCTAGCTTTGGCAGACAGCTGCATCTCAGGCGAACATTTCCTGTTTTCTTTTCTCCTTTCAAAATAAAGTATTTGAATGCGTATTTGTTTAACATTCTACATAGATATGAACATTCTAACACGATTATTTTACGTGTATTTGTTTGGCTGTTTAGAAATCATTTTGTAAAAATTTAGATGTTGCAAGTCGACAAATTACGTTGTTCACAATAAATAGGAGGCAAAACTGGGTTTGGGTCCATAACAGAAACTAATATGGTATTTGAGCCAAAGACAAAGCACACCATTCACACGTAGTTTTGCAACCGGATGCCTTGTCCATTTTTTGTGGTTTTATGCTGAAGGAGTGTAGACGGAAGTGTAGTATTTTACGCACTGAATAGTAATTTTGCTCTGTGCGTGAGAAAAGGAAGAAAGGAGGGGAGCTTATGGTGAAGTGCCCCTGGGAAGAAGACGGCTGTGGGCTACTTTTGTTATTGTCGGTGCAATAACACTAACCACCTTCTGAACGGTTGAACGGCAAAATGGAGGCGGACAGACCCGGTGGAGGACCAAACCCAGACTCTGGAGGTGGCGTTGGTAGCAGCCTAGCAGGGCGCAACCCAAACGGGCCCAAAGCAGCACCGGGCCAGGGGACAGCAGCAGCAACCGGGGCCATGGGAGCTGCAGCCGCGGCGGCAACGGTGGGCCCACTGCCTGGGTCTATGCTTGGGCCAATATCCGGATCTCAGCCTAGAGAGCCTCAGGACGGTGACTCGGGAATGACGCTTCCTGGGATCCTCCACTTCATCCAGTACGAGTGGGGACGGTTTCAGGCCGAGAAATACCGCTGGGAGGCGGAAAGAGACGAACTCAGGGTAAATCTTGTACTTAGCTTGTATTTGTAGAAGGATGTTGAATAAAGTGCTGCACGATTGCTCTATTTTTATCCAGCATCTTATGTTGACTTTTGCCCTATAGCCACTAAATGCTAACGGGCTAACCTTACTACATTGAAGATGTGTTACACACAGCAAATATAAGCCTGTGTGCTCTGTGCTAATGATGTTGCTAATCATCCTCTTCAGAGCAATACACACAATTTAGGATTGGTTTGTGCTGAAGAATTTAGCTCATTATGGCTCTCTTCTTGGGTTAGAGAAAAACATACATGGAATTGAAATAACACATTATTTGTGTCTTCCTCGCGATACCACTAGCGTTAAATTGGATGTAGAAAGAATCATTTTTTAAATACATTGTGTGTATACGTAGAACAAGAATAACAACATTATTATTATTATTACTATTATTACTATTATTATTATGATTATTATTATTAATATTATCTCACAGATAGTTGGTCTTGAGCGAGATTTGTTGACCCTGGATGCATCCTGTAATGCAAACCTACGCAAAATTAAACATGTGTGCCAAGTAGCCTCGTGTAAATTGTAAGTGTGTGAGTGAGTAGTTACAAGATAGTGCTTACTCGTCAAATTGCACCAGTTCAAAGAATATGTTGTATAGAAAGCACTGATATTACATGTGCCAGAAAGCAAGTATATGTTCAATTCGCTTGTATACTGGTCATCTTGCCAGTCACTCAAACATATGTTGTTAAAATAGATGCAGTATAAAGTATTGATGAACAATAACAACTGACTGTACAGGCATATTTTATAGACGAGTGTTGGAAAGAGTGAGACTGAAATAGCAGACCAGTTCACCATTTTGTTAAATAATTTTGTTTTAAACCATAGGTCCTCAGTTTATCACTGTCTATCTCTAACCAAATGACCAACCTGACATACTTTGATCGTGATGTGTTGGCTTTAGTTGACACTACACATTGCACTGAACAGATTTTTGAAAGAACATGGTTTGCTATATACTTCTATAAAACTGTAATTACAGTTGGCACAAAATTTCTTTGACTTTTTAAAAGGATAGATAAACCACACTAAATGCTTCATAAAACCTACTACAAAGACATCAGTAGACTTTCTTTGACTGAGTTTGCTAACAGCCCATGTGCCATTATACTGCATGTGTGTTTGTGTTCAGAACACCTGTGGTCTTGTGTCTCCAATGACAGGCCAGAAACAGAGGGCTGTGGGGCACCAAACACAAGGGACAGGTGCAAGTGGCCTGTTGCTTAATGCAAAGATAATTTCAATATGCTTTATCACTGTGGAGCAACTCAGTGTATAAGCTACTAGAGACTGGAATCTGTGTAGTAACTGGAATTGTCCCAGGAAAGATCAGTGGGAGAGAAGATGTTTTAGACTTGTCCTGTATCCAGCACTTTCTGGTATAAGGATTGTAGTATTTATGATTGTGTCCAAAACAGCTGTGTCAGCACCGTGGACACCAATAAGAAACAGAACGAAATAGTGGTGCACAATGTTTGATGGTTATCTGCTCATTTACAAGTCGTGGCTTGTCTGTATGAATTTGTTCAAAAATATGCCCTGCCCGAGAACGTGAAGTGGGAGCATGAATCAGAGGTGCCTTATAATAATAAAGAGAACATTGTCTAGTATGACCCAAGTTGTTGTTATTAGTGTACTTTTAACATTACTGCCAAATTAAATTCTGTTCCACTGCATGTTTTAGATAGAGTTACTGAACATAATCTCAAGTTGACCAAATCCCTCCCCCATGAGTCTTTTTTAAGATATATCCACTTTTAGAGAAGAATGTTTAGCTTTCATTTAGCACTTGACTTGACAAGATTTTAAAATGTATAGTACTCAGGTACATTCAAATTTCCATTGTGGCTATTTAATCCCACTTCAGAAAATATTTTGCGGGGTCTCTTCTGGCCAAGAAACTTGTTCATCATCTAGACATCTACCATGATATATATATAGATATATATATATATATATATATATGATGCCATTTGATCGTTTCTACTTGTGTATGTAATGCATTACTGTTCCTGCAATGTTTCTTATCTTTTTGTCTTTTGTGCATTTCAGGCTCAGGTGGCATTTCTACAGGGTGAAAGGAAAGGCCAAGAGAATATGAAACAGGACTTGGTCAGACGGATTAAAATGCTAGAGTATGCCCTCAAACAAGAAAGGTAAGATATCATAAACCCACTCCCATTTTTCCTTTTTTCCTGTTCATGCCGTTCTTTCAACCCATACTGATTGTTTGGATATTTAAAGCTGTGGTTTCTACAACTTGAATCTTCTCCCCTTTTGGTGTTTGTCAAATTACAGAGCCAAACATCAGAAACTGAAAACAGGAAGTGAACAGAGCCCTACAGACAAGAAACCAGAGACGGAGACAGACCTAGGTGCCTCTTTTATGTAATAGATTTGAAAATAGACATTTGAAATGGTCTTTTCTTACTATATTTCTTCTAGCACAATATTGTTACATCATCATTGACCCATCTGTGTTCGTAGTTCCCAATGGACCAGCTGAGTCAGACTCCGAGCCAGCTAATCAGATGTCTTGGAAGGAGGGACGTCAGCTATTACGCAAGTAAGACCCTTGTTTTAATTTCTACTTCACATTTTAAGGCCAGAAATTGTTAAACAAAGTCTGATTTGTTTGAAGCATGTGCTACTCTGAATTGATGGATGCATCTTTTTCTGTAAATACAGATATCTAGAGGAAGTGGGTTATTCAGACACCATTCTGGATATGCGATCCAAGCGTGTGCGCTCTCTCCTCGGCCGGAGCAGTCCAGAGGCAAACGGGCCTCCTTCCAGTGACACCTGTTCAGAGCCAGAACCACAAACAGGAGGAGAATCCCTATTGGTCAGACAGATAGAAGAACAAATCAAGAGGTGAGAGGATTCAAATATGGGACACCTTATATGCACCAGACTTGTTAGATATACA
The DNA here is from genome assembly GCA_036025195.1 of Hypseleotris klunzingeri. Lineage (NCBI taxonomy): Eukaryota > Metazoa > Chordata > Actinopteri > Gobiiformes > Eleotridae > Hypseleotris > Hypseleotris klunzingeri. Next base: position 6,101 of record JAVQJW010108655.1, read on the forward strand.
TTTTGAGAATTACTCTGTATAAGTTACTTTTCTGTCAAGTAGTGTTTTATGCTAACAGTGCAAATGTAATGTAGTATGTGGTATGTATGTACTCAACATTGTATGTGCATACTGTATTTCTAGTAGTGTGTATATGTATATACTACTAGTACACTAGTATACTACTATATACTAGGTACTGTAGAATGGCCAAACTAAATTCTTGATATTCTTTATTTCTAGAAACGCTGGTAAAGAAGTCTCTAATGAGCGTCTAGGTGGCTCGGTGCTTGATAAAATTCCCTTCCTGCATGGTTGCGAGGATGATGATGAAGACGACAGTGATGAAGAAGATGATTTCCAAGGCATAGCAACTGACTGCATTGATGGGCCACGTAAAAACAAAAAGTCTCGAGTAAAGGTAGGGTGAGAAGTTTTTGAAGTTTGAAATTGAATATTGATCCTTTAAAAATGTGTAATCTTAAATTTCTTTTTCCCCAGATGGGTTCAGAACCCATGACCACAGATCTAGACCCAGAAGATGAGGAGGATGAAGATGACTCGGAGGATGCCCAGAATGAATTTGACTTCTTGGGATCAGGGGAGGATGGGGAGGGGGCGGGAGAAGCACGGATCTCGGGGGATGGACGGGAGTTAGGTACGCTGTTGCCATAGCAACATCATCAGCACCATCATAGCAGAATCACTGCCACCAGTGCACCTAGCACCTTTGTTATCTTTTCTCTGAATCCCTTCCTCCCCTACCCTTACCCCTTCACTGCTTACCATCCTATGCTTCCTATTTCTCTTTGTGTCCTAGCACCTTTTTCTTGTCAATAAAACCAACCTCTTTTTTCAACCACCTGTCTCTGTCCTGTTTCACACGCTGTCAGTCTTTAGCACTGTGTAGCTGTCATTGCTGTCCGTAGATGTATAACATGTAATCTCTGGTCATTTCTGCATGTTGCCTCAGTCCATCATTGTTAGGGCTCTTTGGCTGTAGCTCTGTGCTTTGATTTTTACCCACTCACAAGAAAGCTTTTAAACCATGTACATGTGCCATATACAACGTTAGTATCAGACTATAACTTGGGTTTGTATGTCTGTGTGGTACTTATTGTCCTTCTTTTATAATCAGTATGACTGGATATTTTGTGTTTTTCTGCTCTTGCTGGGTTCAGAGAACCGCAGGAACAAGTTACAAGGCATGATACCGGACTTCCCCCCTAAACCAACCCCACCCCCATCTGTATCGGGACAGACTCGCTCAGGGGAAGGTAAGACTTCCCTAAAGACAACCAAATGTTTTTTGTACAGAATAAAGTTCACACTCTATTTGGAGAGATTAGAAAAGGAATTTTGAAAATACACGTTTTTTTGTTTGTTGAATTTTAGAAAATGCATGGGCTCTTTGTCTAAAAATGTACCAGCTAATCCATTTGGGATCACAGTATACATGGTTCCTTGCTATAAATTTATTCATTGCTGTATTTCAGTGACTTTAGATTAAATTTTGTTATGTTAAATCTTTGTAGAGTTACAATTGATAATTTGTGTTTTTCCACCATCATGCCTAAAGGTGGCGCCCTGGGTTTCTCCTCTGATGTGTTCATAATGGATGCTGTTGGAGGGGGTGACATGAACCTTGGTGAACTGGCAGACCTTACGGTTGCCAATGACAATGATCTCTCTTTGGATGTAAATACACACAATTGCACCTATCCTAGTTTTTATTTCTAATAGATCACCACTTACAGTATCATGTTATATATTATGTCATACTAGATGCATGACAACAGAGAAGACTTCAAGAAGACATGGAACCCGCGGTTCACACTACGCAGCCACTTTGATGCCATCCGCGCTTTAACCTTCCACCCCAGTCAAGCAGTGCTGCTCACGGCCTCTGAAGATGGAACGCTAAAACTGTGGAATCTCAACAAGGCCATGCACTCAAAAAAGTAAGAGGCTTCACATTTGCATGTTAAACTAAACTATGATTGATAATGAAATTGTGTGTCCCTCCACAGAAACGCAGCTTTGGATGTTGAACCTATTTACACATTTAGAGCACACAGGTAGGTCATATCCAGCAGGTCAGCAATGCTTACACTGATTTGCTAACATTACAAACACTGTATTTGGTATTGTAATAGTTTATGTAATTCATGTAAATCGTTTTTAGTGGTGCTGTTCTCTCACTTACCATGGGCGAGGATGGAGATTCCTGCTATAGTGGGGGGCTGGATGGAACTGTCCGATGCTGGAAGATGCCAGACCTCAATGTGGATCCATATGACAACTATGGTTAGTCCCAATTACAACATGTGCAGGTCACAATGTAAAGACTTAACTATTAGAAGTGTTGTCACTGACTGCTTCATCCACTTATCTAATCCTAGATCCCAGCATTGAGAGCAGTGTGCTGTCAGGTCACGAGGACAGTGTATGGGGTCTTACATATTCAGCAACCCACCATCGTTTGGCGTCATGTTCAGCTGATGATACAGTTCGAATCTGGAACCCTCAGAACTCCTCCCCATGTCTCTCTGCCTTCAATAAAGAGAGAGGTATTCCTGCACATTTTATTTTATTTATCATTTTGGTTCCCTGTTTTAAAACCAGTCAAAACATTATAATTCTTCCTAGAACATGGTACACCAACCTCTGTGGCCTTTGTGGCTACTGATCCTAACCAAGTAGTGGTGTCTTTTGATGGTGGTGAGACCGTGATTTATGACCTGAACACTGAGCAGAGTGTCACTACCCTTCAGACGGAGACTAAGGATGGTAAGTTTTTAGAGCCAACACAATTAATTCAGTAGGTCAAAACTGTTTATATAACTTCTATATGACTTCACATAACAGGCAGTGAATTGATCAACCGTGTGGTCAGTCACCCATCAGAAGCCCTGTCTATAACAGCACATGAGAATCGAACAATCCGCTTTGCAGACAACAAGACAGGTAAGCCCTTTGGACATTTGTTTCAAAGATTACACTTATCTGGTCTAAACATTGATGTGCTTGTGTTTGTACAGGTAAAGTTGTCCATTCAATGGTTGCTCATCTGGATGCAGTTACTTGTCTCACTACAGACCCAAAAGGCACTTATCTCATCTCAGGCAGTAAGTACCAGTCATCTTAATATCTAAAGATAGTGTTAAAACACTAGGTTTAGCTTTTGATAAACTGTTCCGAGAACTGTTATCCAATAGTGGTATTTGAAGCAATTCTTTGAATTGTACTCCACTTGACTTAGTTTTCTTTCTCTCCACCCCTCCAGGCCATGACTGCTCAGTGCGCCTGTGGATGCTCGACAACAGGACGTGCGTGCAGGAGATCACAGCCCACAGGAAGAAACATGACGAGGCCATACATGATGTGGCCTTCCACTCTTCCCAACCCTTTATTGCTAGCGCCGGCGCAGATGCACTTGCCAAGATCTTTGTCTGGTGAGATGGGAGGACAGGATATGGCAGTGGAAATGCCTATAGAATTTATAGTCTCCTTTTAGGAGGTAGTTTAAGGGGTAGTTTATGAATGAAGTTCCTTGTATTATTAAGTGAGCAGTGTATAGAAAGTAAAGCCCTAACATTGTTTTCTCAATTCTGTCTTTTTAGAGTCTTTATAACAACAACCGAAGAATCTCATGGATAATTTTCCCCTGCTTGAACACTGTCACACACAGCTGTCCTACAACCCACTGGCTGGGTTGTCATCAAAGGACATCTGCCCACATATTCTCACTGTTTTGCGATGCCTCAATGACTTCTTATAAAAATAATCATTGTTTTTTATAGGATCCAGGCTGCTTGGTTTTCCAATTATCATGTTTGGACTAATACTTTTTTACACTACATTATTCCATTGTGCTTTTTTTATTCGACTGATGGATATTACTAAGCACTGTGTGTGTTTGAGTGCTTGAACTGCTACGCATATTTTATAAAGAACGACCAAGAACAGATGCACAAATATACCACCTGCACATTTAGCTTGATATGTTTTGACTTAATATACTTATAGCTTGTGGCTAACGTCCATATGATAGGCATATTGAAGAGAACCAAGACTGAAAGCAGTAGGGGAGAGGAGTGAAAACACCAGACTGAAAACTGCATTGACATTCAATGCATTACATTCCAAAGACTCTAGGATGAATGTGTGTGTGAATTGAATTGGAGCAGGTGAATGTTTGCTATGCTTATGGAGACACTAAACAGCTACTCAGTGTTAACAAAAAGCTTTAATTTCAAGACATTAAGATTCATTGTATGTGCAAGTGTTATGTCCACATGATTCTGCCTCTGAGTTTGTGTGGGATGTTTCACAATTAATTAGTTGTAAGTGGCTATTTTTTAAAGTTATGAGATATTATAATCATAACATTTTTATACACACTTCTACTGCTCTGGAGAGAAAAGACATAAGCACTCAGAGGAGGAAAGGCAACTTGATTGCAAATGATGCCGAATCATTTGGTGCTTTTTAATGCAGAACTTTACCACGTGTTGAGAAAGTGCATGTGTTGTGTATGCACTAGTTAAATCATGGTGCTATGAGACACTAATCTTGAGTCAGAATCAGGGACATGTCTTTGTGTAATACTGCGTGTTTCACTAATTTGGGCTACACATCTCATAGTTTTTGTACTACTTAAAACAATGTATGATCACTTAACAATATTCACATTGGAAAAGAGTGCTAAAGTGTACAGACCTGGACTGAGAATATTTCAGATCAAATCCTTGTCATTTCAGTTTTTAATGGTTAAACCCCATTTCAGAATTTTGTTTTGTTTTGGATTAATCTTATTTATTAAGGCATTTAAAATTTTGTGTGTCCTTGAAATTGTGGGCAGCTGGTATCTTCAAGAAAAAGTATTTTAAAAAAGGATGGCATATCATTGCCTTGCGTTATTTAAAATGTCCCAACTAAACTTGTTCATTGCGATAGTTACATATGCTAAAGAAAGGTATCTGCTGTCACTCCTCCCACAGCTCCTAAAGAATACCAAGTCATGATAAGAAATAGGGATGACTGTAATTTCCACTAATTTTCAATAAAAAAAAAACGTTACAGCTATGATATTGTGCTGCTGCTACTGCTGGGCATCCACAGCCATTTCTTTATGTTCAATTTCTCATTGTAACATTTTAAGAGTTGTTTTAGCAGCGGTTTATAAACAGGGTGCAAGAAAGAAATCTGGGGTAAAAGTATAAGAAAAGGGGCTTGCTGTATTTTGTCACTGGTGTTATATATGTTCCCACTCTGAGTATACAGACAAATCAAGGTGACATGTTTAAAAGAAAGAGGTTGTAAATGATGGATATACATGCTATTACATGCTGTAAATGTACATCTCTTTCTTTATTTTATTTTATTTGTCTTATTTTTTCTCCAATATTATTAAGATGTAAGAATATGGTAGTATCATAAGTGAACCATCCTTCCTTGATAGGCATAGAAATAACTTGTGATTGATGATGGCAATGTACCTGTTAAAAAAACAAAAAGCAGTAAAAAAAAAAAAAAGCAAAAAGCAGAAAAGTAATGAAAAAGGCCAAGGTAAAGGACTCTTGTTTTTTTTTGTTTTTTCTGTTTATTTTTTTATTAGCAATTTATCACTGTGTGATATTTTGTACATCATATTAAGCTGTATTCCAACGATTTCCTCTAACTACAAGGTATAAGAGACCTGCCTTTTAATAATTTTGTTTATTATATATTTTTGAACTGCAGCCTAGCTTGTATCAAATGATATTCTCTTTTTGTTTAAGGCCCTCTGCTGTATGTTAATAAGGAAGAAAAATGAAGATTTTGTACAGTGAACTGCAAGTTGTATTGTGTCTGTTTATTCACAGAAGCTATAGGCTAATATAACAACTTTCACTTTTTAATGTAATATTATGCAATGCCACTAAAACGTATATTACAATATTACACTTCAGTAAATGTAGGCCTACTGTACATTTTACACCCGGCTTTACACTACCCTCTAGTGGCTATAATATTCATTGCAGCCACAGCAATAGTCCTTTGTATCAAGCTGAAACATTTCGTTACATTTAACGTCCAGTTTATTCTACATCTACCTTGTTATAAACTATTGCAGTGGATATGTGTGTTATGTTTGTGGGAGCTGAAGGAGGGATGGGTGCCGGTTAGGCGGTGTGTGTAGCCCCTTTAGGCGGTGAAAGCTGATATTTGCTGGGGCACTTTTGGGAGAGGAGCAAAAAACTCTCACACAAGCCGAAAGTAAGGGGAAGAGAAGGGACCTGGCAGTGGGAGATTACCATAGACAGCGGACCGAGCAGGGAAAGATAGGCGTTTCAGCTGCAACATGTTCTGCCTGCATATTGGTTAGAGGCGCTGTCAATCATGCTATTTCCTCTTTGGTGGTGGTGGTGGGGAGCAGGCAGAAGGGAGGGGGAGTGGGAGGTCTCAATACTACTCCCTCTGCCTGCTTTTTTTGCTAAAACTCTGATCTGGGGCTGAAACTGAAAGACGGTAGACTCGTAAAAAGAGTGCAGGCTCTGCGCTCTCTCCCCATTCTCACAGTTTCCTGTTTTAAGGAGGCCATTTTGTAAATCAGCCTGGAGAACAGCATAACAAAATTCAGCATTGTTTCTGTACCTCTCCTGCGGAAAGGAGTTTCACATTCAACTTTGGACTTTCTCCTCTGTGGAAGACCACTTCTGGAAGCTAACGTACTGAGGGCAGGAAGAGAGGGCAAGGGCAACAAGAGGGTAAAATTGGATCTTTGATCTCACTTTTCCCAGACATTGATGTTTTTCTTCTACAGTAAACCCCGACTCCAGGATAGTAGCCTATAGAGAAGTGGTGCGGAGTACTTCCTGGATAAGGATATCTCTCTCTTCTTCGAGTTGGAGGGAGTGGACCATTTGGACACAGGACACAAGTGTGAGACTGGGACGCTGCACATATTGAGTACATCTGTGAACCGTGGCTGTTCACTGTCTGATCTGAATGGTTAGGTGTTTGCCTGGACTCTGGGCTGCACCTGGGTGTGTGTATGTTGAGAGTTTAAGGCGACTTGCACACATAACTCTAAATGGCTAATGCTAGCCCCTGTATGCCCTCAGGGGCCGTGGTCTTCTTCCCTCCTGGGGGCCCTGCTCCACCAGGTCCGACACTGATGCCACAGGGGCCCCCAAGCCCAGTCATGGACATGCTGCCAGGGCAGGCCCCTGCTGGGATTATGCCCAGCGGGCCACCCACCCCAGCAGGGGTGTCCTTCATCATCCAGATTGGGTTGACCAGAGAGTCCGTCTTCATGCCTCAGACCGCAGACCTGGCCTATGTCAAGCAAATTGCCTGCTCCATTGTTGACACCAAGGTAGGAAGTGTGAGTGGCTTTCAGGTAAAACTGGGCGTGTGCTTTCTCCAGGTGAATTTCTATTCACATGTGTATGTCTTTGTTACTTGCTCGTATACAGTTTATTATCAGACTTTGCTTTCACTGTGTTCATATAATAAGTATACTTGCGTTTTCATAGTCTGGCATTTTCATAGTCACAGCATTTTACTGACTGTACACAAAATATGCTCATTCTCACATCCGTATATAAGATAATCACATGCATGTAGTAAGTAAAATATAAAGCTTTTCACAACACAAAGTCTCACACTAAAATTTATATCCTTCAAAAGCAGAAAGTTCAAGTTATCTTTGCTTAAAGACCAATTCAGTTCTGGTTAGGGTTATTAAACATTGTAATATTTGTATTCCCTTTCTCCAGGGCACACTTTGTCAAAACAAGGCCTCAGTTCAAAACAGAGACTTGTTGTGTACTACATTGTATTAATGTTTTATGAGTTCCTCTGGGCTTAGTTTTAGATGTAAGGTTAAAAGCACTACATTGTATCTCCTGTATGTATTAAAGTGAAAGTAATATCTCAGTAATGTGGAGAAACAGTCTGGAGTGGGGCAGTAGAGAAGTATTGACATCCTCTTTACAACAGGAAGAGAGCAGCACAGACTGTAGTGAGAAATTAATTTTTTATTTGCAAACCTTTAACTGTGAAATGCAATAGAACTGTACATTAGAACACTTCATTTGTGTGTTATATTGTCACCCTATTCGTAATACTAGTATCTGTCAAATCAGACTTTATTACCATGAATGCAACTATGTGCACTCCTACTGCCCTTGTTTCTTTCTCTTCACTCAAATGCGTGTTTTCAGCACATGTTTACAGTAGCACATATATGATTAGAATAGACTAGAATTCACCATGCATTTGCACTATATAAAGCGCAAGTCTATATATTAACACAATTTTATAATCCAGATTATATAATCCAGATGATAAAATTGTGGAAAATTTATAATCTGGATTTGGTGGCATCATAATGCATGCAAACAGCTTCACAAAATTGAGAACTGTAACAGGCCTGTTTAGTCAGCTGACCATGTGTGTAATGTAGGCTTGTCACTACTTTGAGCCTGTTGGTAAGAGGGATATGAGAAGCACATGACAGTGTTTCATTTTGCGCTAAAGCATGACAAGAAAATATACAGTTTATGAAAAAAGTAATATACCGTATGTCTGAAAAGGTAGATGTGCAAACTTAGTGAATGACATTGATTCCTCTAAAAAGATATTACCAAATGTGTCGTTATGACAGTAGCAAAGACATAATTCGTCTCACAAGAAACAAAATACTGTAATAATATATGTTTGAAGAAAATCAACACGGTCAAAATAGTCTTTTTCAAACAAACAAAAGCAGAGCGACCAATCTTTTCCAAGCCTTTTCAGACAGGTCTCTCATATTCAGCAGCACCAATCTCCCAATCCTATAAATACAATCCTCCTGCGCTGCTTTGGGTGGAAGGTTCGAACAATGGCCAGCTTGTCCCGCTCCTTCCAACTGAGCCTGACACATGAGTGGGATCGCGAGCACGCATGAATGCCTACATTGGTGCTTTTTGGACGGGGCAATAGTGAAGGCAGTTTGGGACCCCACACCCCCCCTTTTCTCTCTCTCTCTCTCATCCCAGAAAGGGTGACTCACTGCTCTGTTTATTCACAGGCTCTCTCCTTGTGTTCCATTGACATGTTTTTCCATTCACTTCACTCACAGGAGAAGACTAATCTTCCCCTGGTTCACTTTCACTCACAAAGCCTGGATGAGGGTGTTGTATGGTACCTCTTTTATCTGTGCACACAATAACCTTGGCTTGACTTGAGTGGTGCAAATGCAAGTAGCAACAAGTATAAGGAGCTTGATTTAACCTACATATTTAAATGTATTTTTGGGCAAAAAGAAATCTAATTTTGATATGATATTAAGTTATTGTAATACAGTACATCACCTACGGGGAAAATACAATATTAATTATTATACAAAATATATTGAGCTAGAATCTAGAAGAAGGTGCTCCAC
>JAVQJW010108709.1:0-14644 GCA_036025195.1 Hypseleotris klunzingeri
GTCTTTAATTTAATTATTATATGTAACTGCCCAAAAAGTTATTCATCGCAGATGTACCCAATTTTAATCACCTCTTCCTTAAACAAGTCCTGACCTTCCCTGAAAGCTTCATCCAAATCCGTGCAGTAGTTTTTGAGTTATCTTGATCACAGACACGCACGCGGACACGCACGCACACACGCACGCACGCACGCACACACACACGCCAACGCCGGCGATCACATAACCTGCTTGCGTCGGTAATGAAAACAGAGCAATATATTTCAGACTTTGATACATTTTAAACTAAGAGACAGGGTTTATAATGTATGTGTGTGAACTTGGGGAGAAGGGACAGTCACATCCCACATGTATGCAGGGTTTGTGATCAATTTACAGTACAAAACTTCCACTGCAACACAGTTGCAGTTTTAACATTTCTGTGAAACTAATCTATATAAAAAGACAAAGAAAGAAACAACAATTGCAGGGTTTTGGTTTACTGAAGCATTAACTCTTTCAGCCTATTCAACTTTGAAGCAAATAAATTCATCACATGTTTTAACTTAAAGAATAAACGTTCACTAAAGCTTTAGATTTTTCCATTTGTTGGTTTCATACAATCCCATAATGAGAATCTATAAATGTCTAGAGGCTGAAGCAGTATTAAAATAACTGCAGTATGTTTTGGAAAAGAGTAAACAGCACTAGATCAAATGCAGAAGGACAGCACAACTTTAAGGGATTTGAGAATCTACGGTCCATCAACATCTGCATTTCATCTATGTCACTATCCCCATAAATCCTACTCTAGAGGTGACTGACAAAAACAAACGTGTACTGCAAAAGTCAGATCAATCTTTTATCTTCATTGGAGATTCACTGTCAAACATACAAAGTTTAGCATTATTTTTAGTCAAACCAAGGGTGTGGAGTTTTTGCTGGCATTTTCTCGTGAGTTTTCCCATAAAAATCTGTACGGAAATGAATAGGTCATCTTTTAAGGAGTTTTCCCTGAAACTTAGTTAATAGATGAAGAAAACTGCAATAATTCCAAATGCAGTTTTTTGAAGACCGCACAACTACTGAAATATCGCAAAAATACTGCAATGAAACTTTTAGGTTAAATCAATTTTCATTTCATTTTTTTACCGATTCATAAAAATTGAAAAAAATTGAAAATTTTACATTTGCAAATAAAACTTTATGTCAAATGGCACATGGCAGAAATATCAGTAACTATTTGATGAGTCTAAAATCTTTGCATCAATGGCATGTACAGCACTTGAGTGAGACTGAATCTTAAACTGAAGAAAATATGTGTGTGAAAATCCAGTAGAGGGATAAAGAGCCCCAAAGACAGCTGTGTTGAGATCTCCGCTGAGCCAGCAGACAGAAGGTCAGTGTGCCAGAGGACTCTCAGGTGTGGTGAATCTGCTCAGCGAGGCAAAAAATCTACTGAGACATGCAGTCTGGGCTCAAGTTTTCTGAAAAAGGTTTATTGACTGCACGATACTTGCACCTGTCCTGTCATTAGTCCAAAGAATATTTCTCGTGACATTGATGAATGCGTGTACATGGAGCTAGGCGCTGCTTAACGTCTGGTACTGAAGGCGCTGATAGAGTGAGGAGTGAGTGAGAGCAGAGGCAGTAGGGCAGGGAGCTCTGGTGTCTGTCATGTGGCTGGGCCTGGGGCAGTTTTTAGCTGGCAGTAAATGGAGAAGATGTATATAAAAAAAAGTCAAGACGCAGAAAAAAAAGCTTATGCATCAACTTAACAAGAGGATCAAGAAAACGAAAGACAGAAATATTTGAAGACTGAGATGAGGCCAGAGTGAAAAATGTGGGTCTTGATTGGGACCAAGCTTCTCTTCAGAGGCTGGGAGGCTTTTGGATGTTAGTCTCTGATGGCTTCTCAAGTTTCTGAAAGATGGTTCCCTGTTTGATGATGTACTGGCATTTTGAAACCGGGACCGGGGCATAAGGTTACCAGCTACCCACAGGACACCATTACTGTCCCTGGTCAAGTGCTGCAGGCCATGGATGAAAGCAGCGGAGTTTCAGAGTCAGATGAGAGGATGGAGGTAATGTAGACTACGACTGCGTGCCTGTGTCTGTCTCAGTGAGTGAAGAAGACAGAGTGAAATATTTAGGAGATGTGTCTGAAAAATCTGTGATGGAGCTAGGAGCTTTGGGATGGGACAAAATACAATAATACGATACAAACACTGACAATTAATTTATCGAGGCTATTTCTTTTTTATTATTCTGATAATCATTTATCATTTATTTGCACCTCATTGCCTTTTGGATTTTATTGTGAATAGCTCATTTCTAATATTTAGTGCAATATTGACCCACTGGAAAATCTATTCAATAAAAAATACTTTTAAATACAATATAATGTACCATTGTGATTTCAGCATTTAAATAACCTTTTTTTAACCATTTAACTATCACACTATAATATACGTATCATGTTGTTTCAATTGAACATTTTTCTATTACTTGTAGTTTTCATATTGGGGATATCATTAAATTGTCATTGTCTCACACCTTGTATGTTGGCATTAGATTTTTAAGAAGCTCAATCAGTAATAAAAACATTACATAACACACAATTAAGTATGTAGATTATTTTGCTAAAGAGATGAATAGGGGATAAGTCCTTTATGTTTCATTTTGCCTTGCTGGGCTTTTGTAATGAAGAGGTAATGGTCTTTTGTTAGATACACTGGGAGATTTCACCTGGGGTTAAGTGATGCCTGTTTACCCCCTGTGGAGGTCTGGAGGAACAGGACTTGTTCAAATACAAATAAAATCTTACATACAGATAAATATCAAGAAGAGAGCAGTTTTGTGAATGTGAACTAAAGCTTCCATAGAGAGCAGTACTAAAGCTGCACAATATAAAAAACACGAGGTATATGCAATAACTATGTTAAATGATAATGATTAGCCCTAGGAAGGACTTCTCTTAAAAATCAGTGTTCAACCATCACATCTTTGACTGTGTAGAGTTTCAGTGTCACCTGTGGATACTCAGAGTGGGAAGAGGGCAGAGCAACACAAACATAGGCCTAATTAGCTCAATTAAGTCATTATATAACACAAGCCAGAGATTTAAAAGTTTACACCCATCCGGCTCACTTACAAAGCTCCATGTGAAAAAGCATGCTGAAATTTCCCACCAGTGTCTCTCTGAATTAGAGGGAAAAGCAATTCTGGCAGGGATAGATGGCTAAGGGTATGAGAGGATGCGGTCATGGTGCGTGTAAATATCTGGAGTGCATGCTAGCGGTCATGTGTTTACCTCTCCTGACATGTCGGGAGCCAAGGTGATGAGAGGCCAAAGGGACGAGTATATGATGAAGAACACCACCCACAGAACGATGCTGCCCCAGATGGCAATGTGACTGAACTGTGGAGACAGTTAGTGGAGCTTCATTTAGGACAACTGTGATACAATATACAGTATCATGTCAATCTGATTTATCCTGTGTATTGAGTCCTTGTAGAGAATATAATATAATAATAAAACACAGGTACAAGAGGTAATATGAAACAAATTCAAGATTTAACAATGCACTGAAAACTTACCGTGGTCCAAGAGGACGTCTCTAGGCCAGCTTTAAGACAGACTGTGATGACCACAAACTGTAAAGACAGGTTTTACATGAAGACATGAAATAAGTTGAAGACATTTACACTCTTTATTTTTATTAGCAGAGACAGCTAAACAAAAGGTGTACACTTACTGTGTAAACCATGTTCCCTAAGAGGAGATAGTCTGGGGTTTGTCCGTTACCAAAAACTGTATCTATAAAGAAAAAAAAGAACACAGGTTTGTAAGAGCACACAGGAAATTACTACAAGTTCTGCTCAGTGACTTTAGTGTAAAATGTTCCGTTGGAGAGTTGTGTATAATAGTAGAAATGGGAAAAGAAACTGAAAAACAGCTGCAGGTTCCTGGTGCTCTTGGGGGGAGATAACTTGTCTTTCATAACTCCTAAAACCAGAATGTTTTTATAAAGTCATCAAAGTGACAGGAAAGTAAAATCTGTGGGCAATATTCATGGCCAGAAATGTAAGAGAGACGGCTTGGCACAAAGTATTTCAAACACAGGTAGTAGGTGTTTCCTAAAACAATAAAGTTGATATTAACATACTTGACAATGCCAGCTGGGTTGGATCTACAAATAAAGTGGGCTGCTTGTGGCCGTAAGAGGAGAAATAGAGGCTCTCTTCCCTTTACTTCCGGCTGATCACATGTGTGTGTTCACTGAGGCTTTGCTGACAGCCTGTCAGTCAGACTGAAGAGGCTTGGCGCTTTTGTTTGGAGAGCAGGCACAAGCTTGTGTGGTCCTGTGCTGTGGCCAGCAGTCACTGGCTCAAATGGTCTGTTCTCTCTGTACAAGAGTAGCAGGCACCAACACACATGAAAGTTTTTGTGAACTATGCTATTAATTTTATAAAACAGCCAATGAAATTGATGTATATGTGGTCATAGTTAGTAAAGTGGTAATCTTAATGTGCATATTAAAATGCATTGAAAATAAGTAGAAGCATAAGTAAGTCATTGTGTATTTACATTTGAACTAGTAAATGCTTGTTAGTGTATGTCTTTCTTAGAGGAGCACACACATGTTTGCAATTCATGAGCGTACGGTTAAAGAGAAAACTAATTAAGACAAAGTATGTGAGTCTGACTGTCCTCCCTCTTCATCCCAGGCCCAGTGTGCACCATAGACCGGTCTCAGGGAGCTACTTACCATGCTGGAAAGCTTTAAGGGGGAACCAGAAGAGGATGACGGAGTGGAAGAGGCCGTTCAGACAATGGGCCCAGAAGACCTGCAGAAAAATAGAGAAAGATGGAGAGGACGAGGCAGTGGGGGTGGAGGAGATTCCAAAACAAGGGAGGGAGCGAAAGAGTGAAAAAAAAAATTGAAAAGGGTTTGGGGAGCTCCAGCCTACCCAGTGACCCCTGAACCGGGCCTTTTGTGCTAGCCCAGCGCTAGGCTAAGTGGCGGTTTTGTTGGGACCTCTCGCTTGAATAGCCTCCCCGCTGACAGACATGTTGTATATCCTCTGTGAGTGTTATGAGCGAGAGAGCCACTGCTGAGTATGTGTACGAGTGTTGAAAAGATAGGACAATGTCGGTTCAGGTTTAACTTCTTTTTCTACACTAAAGCTTATTTGCAAAATTGGATAAAACAGGACTGTACAGTCTTCTAATAAACTGTGCAGAGTTCAGTATGCAGAAATAACATGTTGTGAGAGTCTGTTGTCATTAAATATAAAGACACATTACAATTTGAAGAAAGAAAGAAATGAGAGTAGAATCAAACAACAAAATCATTCTACTAACACCCACAGAAAGACTGACAGGGCTGACACAGATTAAACACTTCAGATGGTCATTTTCTAAGGTCTGGAAAATCTGTGTCTGTCTACACGAGAACGCAGACATTTGGAGTCCTTTAAACCAAGACGGCCGCTCTGAAACCACCTTGTTTTAAATTTACCTTATGCAACGCAGCAGCCAAACAAAACACTAATGGACGATGTAGCATGAAACAGCCGTGAAATCCGTCCGGCCAAAAAACTGCTCCACAGTGGTGCTCTCTTTACCTCCGCTGTGCTAATTTTGAGCAAGTTCACGCATTCAAAGAGCTGAAATGGGGTGACTGAGCAAAACACAAGACAAGAAAACATCTGTGGCCTCCTTTTAATTACCACAACTTCTTGGCAGACAGCGAACAACTTTCTCCAAAACAACTTCAGCAGAAATGTCATCAAAACTTAAACATGAAATCAATAACCCAAATTAGACCGTACCAAAAGCTACAATTTCCACAATTTCAAGTCATTTGGAGTAATTATTACCACTACTCCAAAATGAATTACTCACACTATATTTTCTTGTAATAAAATACAAAATGGAAATGAAGAATGAGAGGATAGTGTTCGAGCTCTACCGCCTTTAAACTTATACCTTGGACTAAAGCACTAAAAACCCCATCAGCTTTTCTGTCACACAAACAGTCCCGTAGCCACCACCCCCAACTAGGATTACCTCACTCTCCCACTGTGTACACAAAACCCAATACACTGTTCAAGGAGTGGCCACAGCTACCCCCACCCCTCTGTCACTGTGTGCTAAATTATCCCTAATGTTACCAACCCATATTTTTGCCAATTAACCCCCAGCTGACAGGCTCAGCTCTGTATATACCTACTTCCTCCCATCCCAGACTCCGCACGGCAGGGGTGAAATCCAGCTCCCCTTGTCTCTGCACTATAATGAATGCTAATGGAATCAACAAATGTTCATAATCATTTGTCACAGTGGGATTCTCTCTTCAGCCCGACTCTTTCTTTCCATCGTATCCTGGCAAGTTGCTAAGGACCCTTTCCAAATGAATGCCCAGTCTGTCCCGTAATGATTCTTTGTGGAGCTCCTAATTGCCTAAAAAAAACAAGCACAAAGCCAGCAATAACGAATTTGAAGCCAGATATTTCCAGATCGACTGTTCTTTGCGAGACGAGACAGGTCACAATGAGTAACACCAGGACCACATGGAAAAGAGGTGCAAGAGAGGTCAATTGGTAAACTGGTAAGGTGTCTTGTTAGTCCGTGGCTGAATAAAAGAAAGCAGCTAGCCTATGTGAAAACACCATTAAACTGATTGTCTAGCAGTGAGGACCACACCTTGCTTTAGAAACGCCCTCCATCACTCCCTTCCCTCACCTCAACACAAACAGCTTTAATTCACAAAGACAGTATCTGTTGTGTACAAAAGAGCCAGGCGCGCAGAAAGACAGCCGTTGAGGGGCCAAATTCCTGCTGGATTTTCTCGCCTCGCCTCGGGCCAGCTGCAAGGAAAATACCTCGGGAAAAGAGTGGACAGGCCAGCAAAAACAACCTGCTGACCTGGCCGAGTCATAATTTACGGGTCCTGGAAAATCTGGCCCAAAAAAAACGAAGATTTGTTTTCATTATCTGACAAAATACTGTCACTGTAGCTGATGAGAATAAAATACCACATTATCAAGAAATAAATCTTAATTTTAGTAAAGCTATTAAACTAACCAGTGACCACCCCACAGTTTGTATTTATGGGTTTGGGTTTGGCATTTGGCACTGGCCACTAAACTGAATATCCTCACATTTCCAGTGTATCAATTATTATTATTATTATTTTATGCAGAAAAACAACACTCAAAGTTATTTTTATTGTCTTTCATCAAGCTTATGGTGGTATGAGTCCTAACTACAGCTTTATTAGAAATAAAGATCTGTTATTATGTCAAACATCCTGAAAAAAATCAATATGAATCAAATAATGATCTGCATAAGTGGTTTTATTTCTGCTTGTTGAAACTGAATGTGAAAAGTCACGGCAGACGGCCGGCTGAAGAGGAACCCCTACTGTTATGTAGTTAGTTCCACTCGTCATGGGTGTTTCAAACTAGATCCGACAGCCTAACTCTGAGCACAAATAAGGACTCTCTTAAACAAATTGCATAATTTTCCGCAACAAAAGCAGCCAGACAATAAGAGCACACTCTCCCTATTCCCTGCTTTAGCCCAATCCCTTTGCCTGCATCCCACAACCCTGTGACCTTTGGTGCCCCTGTCCGCCATGGCCAATCCTGCTCTAATCCAGCTCCATGCAGAGCTAACCAGGTCACCACGCCTGTGAGGAGGGTCCAGGAGTCTGCGCCCAGCATGGAGACCCATGGAGACATCTTTATTACCAACAAGGAAAGTAACAGAGTACACAGACACAGCAGGTCAGACCAGGCCAGCTCAGAGACGTCCTACTACAGCTGTCAGGTCAATATAGTGATGGAAACGAAACCCTACCCAATATTAACAACTGCTTACAGAAAATCAAAAACATTCCATCCTTTTATGGAATTTATGCTGTGTACACAAGTTTCCAAAACACCCTCACATACTCACATACACATAAAGCCATACCTTGGTATTGAAACCCAAGGCGTTCTGGGAGGACTTGTATAATTCTGGATACTTTAGCATGTTCTCTTTTCTGCAGGAACGTTCAAATATCCCCAAAGTAAGAGGCGGCAGCGCAGTGAAGAGCTGCAAGACACACACAAACAGACCAAGTGTTAGGCAGGATTTGAGATTAGACACTATAGTTTGAGGTTGGTTACTCTATACAATCATAAGGTTGTGAGCAACAGATGAGAGAATGTACAATAAAATATCACTAAATGCAGACATGTGAAGCTACCTGTTTTACCACGTCATTGTCTCCCTATTATATTATACTTGTTATATTTGTGACATGTTAGATTCCACTGTTCTTTGTCATTGTCCCATTTGTTATTTTTGTAATTTACAATCACTGACCTCAACGACTGGAAAGACTGGAGTGATTTAGTCAGGGTATATGTAAAAGAAACCCCTGCCCAGTGAACATCTGTCATTCTACTGACTTAGAAGCAGGTATTTAGTGCAATGTCGTTTTTGTGGTCTTGTATAGCAGCTGCAGAGAGTGCAGTGCCTGTATTGTGTGGCCCGGGGGCTCAGTGGGTCATTTGGTGTGAGACCCCTCTTGGCCCATCTGGAGAGGGAGTACCCAGGCCTCTGTCTGCAGGACCAGCGAGCCACGGGACATGCTCCACTGGAGTCCTTTCTAATTCAGAGCCAGGCCCAGGAAGGTCTCATTGTGGAGTGGATACAGCCCACTGCCTCTGACAGACTCCCACAGAGGTGCAGGAATTCCCTCAGTTTTGTGATGAACTCAAAAGCGGCAGCGTCTATCCACCCCGCATTGGTGCTTTATTATCATTTATATAAAATAACTGTGTGTGAGTGAGCCTGTGAAAACACCTCCTCACTCAACAGTCTGTGCCTCCCAGAAATTACATCCATTTGAGAGCAGTCAAATGTTGAGTTTGGGAAATTTCACATCACACTATTCTCATTCATTTCTGTTTATTGAAGTAAACTGAATATCATAAACTGTTTAAAGTTAGATATAAACTCCTTGTGAGTGAAATGACAGACCAGCTAGTGCACATGTTCCTCTTCTTCTAAAGTTTAAACCATGACAGATTTGAAATATGAGTTCATTAGGAGTGGTCCCGTTACATAGCCCTGTGGGACACACCACATCAACAGCCCACTCTTTTTGCTTCATTCTTCCTATTTTTTGTATCATTCAAACTGAGCGGCCAGTGCTAACTACACTCTGTGGGGCAAGCAAAGCTGTTGTTCTTTCACGTTCAGTACATATTTTTGGCCACAGAGGGAATGAGGACTTGACAAGGGGTCATAAATAAAGGAGAACGTTTTCAGGATGCTGATGACATAGTTGTGCAATAAAAGTATCATTTTTGGGGGCACTGCAGCAAGTCAGTTTGGTGTCAGGGTAAAAGATCAGAGCAGGCTTTTTAGACAGCGTATTATATTAAAACTTACCACATTGTACAGACCGATGCACCAGCGTTCAAACAGGATCTGACCAGAGAAGCCATTGACAAATGCAAACCAGATCTGTGAGACAAAACACAGACCATGAGCAGTAGAACAACAAAATACAGTCTTTTAATCATAAACATGATTACACTACAAAATGTTGTACTTTTTCCATTTGCAAGTTTTCTAAAGTCTAGGAGAAAAACAAAATTAACACTTAGAATCCCATTGCTTAAAATCAAAAATCAAAATTCACCCTATTTCTTGTTATGGTAAAGAAATGGTTTGAGAAATGTCTAATTTGGAGCCATACTCCAAAGTGATTTAGTGATTTTCCAAACCACAGGTCTTTGTCATTGTTAAGGTAAATGTTCTTTATGTTCATTTGGAGCGTAGTTAACAAGCCATTTGTGCGATTTACTCAGACTTCAAACTCAGGAAAAGCTCAGGGGCCAAGACAGTCCGAATTAGAGAAAATGACGGTGGGAATGCCGGGACCACCAGACACCATCTCCAAAAAATCAAATTGTCCCATGGATTTATCACAGGGCTACTTTCAGACATATTTCAAGGCGGCCAGTACCCTCCTTGATCAGGCTGATGACATGTGGATGATGGACAGGGTTAGTTTAAGGGTCAGAGTCAGGGCTAAGAGACTGAACGATGGAGACTTTGAAATATTGTGTCAGAAAATGGAGACAGTGGTAATGTGAACCATACGTGGGTACCCTACAATCTTTTTTAGTCACACTTGTCGCACGGAGTAACAATGTATTAAGGATTTGACAGGCATAGTGAATTATTACAATGAAAGTACATCAGGTTACAAAAGGGACAAAAGAGCAAAACAAATATACACTCTAAGTATTTCTTACAGTGATAAAGATTGACACTCTATTGCTCCTATGTTGGATGGTGCCAAAGTTGTCAAGGGAACATCAGGCGTGCTGTGTTTTGGCCATGGACAACCAAGCATTTCCTCGCTTCATTTAACTTCATTATGAAGGCATGAAGTGCTACAAATTCTCAGATTGGGACAAAGCCGGTACGAGGGCCCCACCCGGCTCTGCCACTCACTGCACAACCAACAACAATTTGGCACCAGCCCTTTCTATTTAACTGTGTTTGAAGCGTCTGCATAAAGAATATCTGTCACTGCTCCCTCCCCATTCCCCAGGCTTGGAGAATACTACTATACGACTCTATACATGCATTTGTTTGTGGACTGGGAGCTGCCTTTCAACTCTTTGCCAAACCTAGCAATCACAAATTCCTCCCTCTGTCTGTCAGGTGCATTCTTCCATTAGTTCTTTGTATTTGAAGAGGACAGGTTTCAAATCCTGAGATGAAAATAGCAAAGAGTACATTTATTGGCAGCGAAGTTACGCTTTGGTGAGAAATGCATTCAGAGGCCGTTGCTATGGGTTATGTTTGATGATCTGAAGCCATGAGGCAGGTTGGACCATTAGCGTGGCTCAAGCACTGGTAACGAGGGGCTAGCGGGTAGGTCAAACTGCTGAATTAATTACAGCTAGTTTCAATGAGAGGCTCTGGGCTGATATATTGTTAAGTTTAAAAAGACTCCTATTCATAGCATGTGGTAACTGCTTCTGTGCAAGTGTTTTGGCCTGGTCTTTGGGGTCCCAATAGCATCTCTCTCTTTTACCCCCTCTCCCTCTCTCTAGGCCTTCTCTTGAGGGACAGATGCATTGATTTGCTCATTAGGGAAGTACCAGGCAGGATTTTTCTTCTCTTTTTCTTCTCTTCATTGAGAGCTACTTAGTGGAGGGGTGTGGCTGGCCTCTCTCCCCCAGTGCACATCGTGAAAACAGCGACGGGGCAAAGTGGGAGCTGAAAAAAGGAGGATTGGGCAGAGGCGATAAGACGACTTCTTGAATATTCATCAGAAAATCAGAAAATCGCTGATTCCAAAGCAGCATAATACATAGCTTTACACGCCACGTCTAAAAGTGTCTGGAGGGAGCCTGACTTGTCCCTACAATGCGAGTCCTGATACTCTTCATCTTTGGACTGCAAGAATTGGCAATGGATTTTATGCACAAAGCAAGACTGGAATAAAGAGCCATACAGAAACAGCTGATAAATATGCTGGAAATATGCAAAACACTAAAGCAGGCATAGTCTCTGTGGTTTCATTCAGAGTAATAATAATCGTCAAGCTTTGCTCCACAAGTCCATGGCTTCTCTAGACCTCATGAATGAGCTTTCGTGTAATTGCCTCATAAATGCCACTTGTCCATCAGGCTACTCTCCAACGTTCTTCCTGGGAATGTGTCAGTCAAATGACTAGCTGTGCATTCTTGCATGCTATAGCAATACCAACATTAGCAACACTGTGCTGCTTCATTTGTCAGCCATGTACAGAGGTGACAGCCTAAGATTTGGCTAAACCCTGACAAAGACTGAGGGATCACAAAAATAGCACACTGCTTTTACATTGATGTATTATGTAAAATCTTATACCCACCAAC
Organism: Hypseleotris klunzingeri; assembly: GCA_036025195.1. NCBI lineage: Eukaryota > Metazoa > Chordata > Actinopteri > Gobiiformes > Eleotridae > Hypseleotris > Hypseleotris klunzingeri. The sequence goes on from JAVQJW010108709.1 coordinate 11,926, forward strand.
TCTTTTTCTCTTAAAAGAAACCATAAAGCCAGTTAAATAAGCCCAAGACAAAAAGAGGCTTAGACATGAAGTTGTGGTATTCAGATAGAAAACACTGTACCACACAATGGTGCTGCAAACAATAAAGTTGAAAAATTCCCGTCAACTTCTTCCCACAGAAGCCTGGAAGTCAATGGGAAAACACACCGGCACAAAAGTAAACCTATTAGTGATACAAGTAAGCATTTAGCACTGGCCTCGGGTTGTAGGATGTCAGGGTATTACAAAACAGGGACATTTCAGATACTGAGGCAGCCAAGGAGTGAAAAATGTCCTATTATCTACTTCAGTCCCCTAAAGGAGTTCGGCAAAAAGGGGGAGGGGGGAATTTTCAAAGAACTACAAAAGGTGTGCTAGAAAGAAGTACATCTGTGGGAAACAAACAAGTACACATGTTCAGCTGCAAAAAAAACACCTTAATATCAGGCCGGAGCTGCACCACTTTCCACTTGAATCATTAACACGATGCAAATTTGTATGACATGGTTTTGGGAGAAGAGCATCAGATGTGTTTGATTAAAAAAAATCTATAACAGGTTTTATAATGATGATATTCTAAAAGCATGAGGCTGATTCTTTTGTGCCATCACATTCCCATTTCAGCCATAGACTGAGCTCCTTTTCCCAACACTGAAGCAGATGTACCATATAAATCACTTCACTCAGAGACAAGTGGCCCTTGATATAGTGCCTTTGATGTTGTCTTTCAAATGTTAATATTGCATTATTTCAGCTATTGTTTTTAAACCAATTGCGTGCCACATTAGGTTTGGAGAGCTGAGGACAGTAAGGGCTCTCTCAGATCTCAGTAGCTGTCAGACAAGTGCATGGAGTGTAGATCAAAACCTCCAGCCACCAGCAGAGATAGGGCTGCTGCTGATAGAGCGCACTCCATCTGTCTGCTCACTCTCAGTTAAAGCCTGAGCCTGCAGCCACTGCTGTGTCTGGTCTCTTTCAAAGGAAAGAAACTCAGCTCAGAGTGATTAATGGTGTAAACAGCAGGCACCATTAATATGTGGGAGACTGGTAGCTGCATTATTTAATCCTAAAACATTTTACTTACAAAAAACATGCTGCTATGTAGTTCTACTGAAAGTCACTTTTATGTTAAGAAAATAGTAAGTTTCTTAATATTCCTTCTCACTAGAGGTAGACTTTAAGCTGGCATAGCTTCCAGGTCTCTCAGGCAAGCATCCAGTTAATTAGATAATCGTTTCCCCTTCATTTCTAGGTGTGTTTGTTTTTGTGTTTTCTGTCCAGCCATGTCAAAATGGTGAAGTCAGACCATTCATAATGTTCATCAGAGACTGGCAGCTCATGTTAGGAGCCAGTCATCCCAACAAGACACACTTACTTTGAAGAACTCTCAACTTTAGCTGTGTGAGGCTTACCTCAATGATGTAAAGGACAATGTTCTTGTAGAAGCAGTACAGGATGCACTTGGCCACACGGTTGTAGTTCCAAGCTCCATGGACAAGCAGCAGATTCTTCAAGTATTTAAACTTTGTGGGAGGAATGTAAGTGGAGAAAAACACCAAGATAAATGATTAGCAAAGGTCTGTGTACAGTATACTGCTTAATAGTTCATAAGTCACTGATCAGTGCAATCTTATACTAATCTGCTGCCAAGAAAATCAAGATAAATCACAGCTATTTTTTGAAAAACGTGAATGACTGATGATGAGTTAGCTTTTCCTAATATCCTTAGTATTAACATCCTAAAACCAAGATTTTGGTTTCTGAAATATTGCATTACATTGGTCTCTGGGGGCTTTGCACAATGCTTTCTGATCATCACACTTTTAAGGCTTTGTGCCAAAATAAAATTTTTGTGCAATGTTAATAAGTATTCTCACTTTGGAGAAGAGACCAGAGGCATGTGTTATTGAGTTTTCCCGTAAAACTAGTAAAGTCTACACACAACAAACACAAAACGTCAGTTTTTTTCATAGCATGACTGTATCACTGTGAAATGAAAGGCTCGAGGCCGCCAATTGTCTGATCCTCACTTGGTTGGCTCAGTTCAAGACCTGAGCTGATGACAGATGCACCACAGGGTGCCTTAAGCCAAGTGTTCATTCTCCAAAAGATAACTAAACTAAATCCATAAACCCACATCTATGTCTATCTGTAAATCGTAGAAATGAACTGCCCAAACTGTCTAAAGAAGCTAAGGAATCTACAAATAGCAGGATTATTGATATAAATTATGCAATTAAAAACAGCAACAGAAAAACAAGTTACACAACCTCCTAAGGATTAATTGCTCTTTGCATTCAGCAAACTAGACTCACGCTGTCGTACACGACAGCAAATGTATATCGGCGAAACGCCCCATGCGTCTACGCCCCTCCGTACACCAATCACATTCAACCATCAACCACATTCATTAATGAGCAATGCGGGTTTAGTGTCTTGCCCAGCGACACAACAACAATATACAGGGATTCGAACCGGCAACCCTCCTGTTGCAGGGCGAATGCTTACCCTCTGTGTCACTGCTGCCCTGGATGTTTGTGAAGGATGCTTTTGCCAAATTTCTGTAAATTTCCCTAAAACTACATTCTTCAGTCAGTCCCTAGGTGGCGCTATTGAGGTAACTGGCATCATATTGTCTGGGTGTGTTCATGGTGGAGGGTGATAAATTGTTTCAAGTTTGAGCGTAATCGGGCAAAGTATG
>JAVQJW010108885.1:0-11143 GCA_036025195.1 Hypseleotris klunzingeri
AGGGTTGCCGGTTCGAACCCCCTTGTGTCCCTGGGCAAGACACTTAACCCACCTTACTTATGAATGAGTGTGTTACTGTGCCTGTATGATTGTGGTTGTCAGAAGAGGCAGTAGGCGCCGAATGGCAGCCACACTTCCACCACCTCCTCCGCCATAAGGCAGTCGGTGTTATAGCAGTTGACGCAGACGCATGGGGCGTTCCGCCGATATACATTTGCTGTCGTTTACGACAGCCTGCCTCTAGTTTAGTTCTGATTTAAAGTTTAGCCCTGGTTTACATCTTTTGGTAGTCCTGGTTACCTCCACCAGGAGCTAATGTGAGCCAGTCCACAGACCCCCTCCATTTAAAAAAAATACTCCCTCTTTTACATACGGAATTCCACAAAACCATTTACACATGCATAGGAGGAATTAGCTGTCCTGCACTCTCCGAGTGCTTGCCCTGGTTTTGTGCTTGTTTCAATAGCTATCTCTGTTTCTGTTTTAGTTTAGGACTGAAATAGGCCTGTCCAACCAGTCACTTCTGACTTCCATCGAGAAAGTAAATCTTATCCATCCATCTCAGTGTCAGGAACATTCAACTTTAACTTCTCACTATCAACAAGATGTTTTGACAGTAGCTTTCAGAAAGACGTATCTGGTTTCCAATAGTGTTAAGTGGACCACTGTGTAAAGGGTGGTTTAACTACATCTAAAGTCTCCTGTTATTGTGTTGGACATAAAAGTGGAAAGTGCAGAGAGGCTAAAAAAGTGGGAATGAATTACAGCAAATGAACCGTCCAAGCGTGACCGGGACGTGCTCATGTGGTGTGCTTAAACCAAATATCAGATGTTTCCTCATTATTAATTTGATACATGGCACATTTGAGAGACATTAAAGAAAAATGATCTATTATTGCACCAAAATGGCCCAAAGTATAAGTGGACTAAATATGGGAGCCCTGTGAATATTGAGTTTGAATGCATTAGGGTCGTTAGAAGCCAACTGTGCTAGATCAAGATGACTGGGTGTGATGTTGTGATGAGTTTCGACTTAACATTATGTAGCAGAGGTTTAGCAGCTGCATGGTAATGGTTCACTGTGGATTCAATAGTTAGTTACCTCCATATAGTTCTTCATGGTGCCAACCTTATCACTTACTGGGCATGAGCATTTGGCATGAACATTGGCAAAACCAGTAATTTCTGAAAAGAAGATGTTTTAGTTTTGTTACTTAAATTTAGGCAGACCCAGCAATCCTTCTGAAGCTTGTTTGCTTAGATTTGCAAAAGGCAACCCAAACCCCCTGCATTATAGCTCACGATTCTAATTATGTGGTTTAGTCAGCAATTGCCACTAACGATTTAAACAGCGATTAAATGAAGGCGATCTGTGTGTTTTCACACAAAAAGAAGTAAAAGTGTGGAGTTAGACTTTGGCAGCTGGAGTTCTGAGGAGTTTGGAGAGGGTTCAGCTCAGAGCTGGGGCCTATAGAGTTCAGCCCAACTGTCTGGCTGACACTGCAGCAGGTACTACCTGAGGGTGGCTGTTTCAAATCCTCTCTTCAGTCACTGGAAACTATTTTAATGGGAAACACAGGGGTGAATAGTAAAAAAAAAAGGTGGAACGCCCCTCTTCTCCAGCTCCAATTAGATGCTGCTCTGTCGGGAATCTTTCTGCAGTTATCAGGAATACATAGTTTATTGCACTAGTCGCACATCTCAGTCCCCCTGAGAGAGAGCATTTTATGAAACAAATCCTCTTTCAACACTGTCACTTATGTTTGATGCAACATGACAGTCGCCGTCTTTCAGTGGTGACTGGTATTATGTAATAATTACTCCTGGGAAATTGCTGGATAATATGCTCATTTGTCTCAAATTAAATGCAATCAGACATTAGCATGGTGGTTATAGTGCTGGCCCTCAGTGCCGCCATGGAGAATATGTCCCACATGCTGCACATGATGGCAGGTTAACGGCAGTTCACAGCTCCATTCTACTTCATTTACTGCCTCAGCCTCTCAGGTGTGTGTCCCAGGAGGAAACAGTGAAAGTCTGTTCCAGGAACTGTGACGTCCTTTTCTCTTCAGTCATCATGAAGGGCTTTGTAATATGCATACAAACTAATAAAATCATGACAGACTTTAGGTAAGAGTCTTTGAAAAACTATGCTGTGCACTGGAAAATGAATGTCAGTAAAGTTAAATATACACAATGAACAGCAGTTATAGGTCTCAGATCTATCAGTGTGGTCTTTGAATGGTCTATTCATCTCTATTAATTCTAACTGAAGGATTGCTGCCATCAGCTCTGCTTTAAAAGCCGTACAGTGTAAATATTTCTTATACTTTTGCTCTTGTCTTTCTCACATGTGAAAAGCCACACAATGTGAAACATGACACTGCATCTTTCTAACATACTCCAGATGGGAGCTATTGCAGCGGTGAATGTGTGCGTAATCTCACACATCCCTTCACTTGTGATAGGGTTATTCTCTCATGTCCAAGCTGCAGGGTGCCTGTGAGATACAATCAAACACTCTAATATAACAAGTCACTGTGCCCTACAGTAAATGCATATGATTTATAACCATCTCCTGCAGAGAACAAACTTCATCAGGAATGTTGTTGCCATCAGGGTCCGTTGGAAACACTGTAAACAACAGCATATAGAGCAGTCAGAAGCAGTGCACACCAGTCTGCATCAGGCCTATGCTGAGTCCACTGTGGGCTTTTGCTGAAAAGCTATTGTGAACAATGAACGCCATTTCAAATCTTTGGTGGACAGTGTGATTGACCCATTACTGTCAACACTCTGTCAGACACTGCTCCAGTACTCCAAGTTAAATTTGGTCCTAAATATTTCATATTTTAGTAGCCAATGTGTATAACATGCAGTGATAAACAGTGACCATTTATGTGCAAATCTTAACCACCGATCATCAGTATGACAAATTTTGTCAGTGACATGCCAGCTTTTCCAATCCATTTTAGACAGTTGAGTTGGCAGCGCTTACTGTATATAACTGTATTGACAGAGCAAAAAACGTTGCGGCTCCATAACACAAGGGGTCACAAGCCAGTATACATCTTGTGCCAGTCCAAAGCCCAGATAAGCATTTGCATAAAATACTTTAATAGCCTATGTAAACAGGAGTTGAGTCACGTATATTGTTTAATTCCACCCATCTCATCCATCTTAAGATTTCAATTTAAATTACTGGAAAAACCTGTTTCTTTCATATAATTATGATAACTTGTTATGAAATGTATCTTGTTCACACAGCCCTATGTGTAATTTCTCCAACCACAGTTTTTTATTGCAAAACAACTTGTCCCCTTCTTTCTACTTTTGTGTCTTTGATCCATCATTTTGTTAACAGCATGCCAATCCGACACACAAACCAGCTCTAAAATTAAGACAAATAGACAATGGCCTACCTACACACAGACACCTGTTTAGAGTTAGCCATGTGTGTGTGTCCTGTGAGGTTGAACAAGGACTGCTCAGCGTCTTACTTTATCATATGACACATTTACTTTGGGCTCGCAATAGGTAAATGAAACCCAGGACTGCTTTTACCCATTTTCAAGCGGTTGCATCATTTAAATAACTGGATTTTTTCAGTGTAAAATGATAGATGAATTGGTGATTATTGTCCATACTCTAGCACATTTGTGTCCACATACTTCACACCTACCATGCTGGCCTGCACTAAACATGTCGAAATACTGGCTCTGTTCTGTCTTCCAGGGCCTGTTGGAGTTTGAACTGCTGGTTTATTTGTCTTAATCACTCAGAGGAACAAAGACAGAGCTTAGGCTTAGGACAATTATCTTACCCAGCCAGGAAAACAAACTCACTCCAATCAGAGCTTAGGTCGCCACACTTTCTGGCTTTGTATCTATGTCCTGACAAGTCAAATAAAGTTCTGCTTATCTGAGGGAGCATCCGAGCCAAAGATGAAGAGAATGCAATCCTTTGCCAAGGCATTGACCCTATCCTGCAACTGTAAATGTATAGTACTCGGACCTGACCTTCAGTGTGTAGAGAGTGTAGCGGAGATTGTGGAATGGTACTAGTTACTAGTAGAACCTTTGCACTCCTTTTGACTCTGAAAATACTTACCGTTAGCTGCAGTACAATCACTTAGTGGAAATAGGGCATACAAGGCAATTGTATTTGGTCTTCTGTGCTTACAATGAACTTAATTTATTGTACAAAACCTACCTACAATTACCAGCCAATGTTCCTCTATAAAACGTAATTTAATCTTAAAACTAAATAATATAGTGGCTTTTTACTTAAATATGGACGAGGGTGAGTGGTTTTAGTGTGCCATGGCCTGAAAATGACTTAAGTACATCTGCTATGTGATTTTAGTCATAATGCATATCACGTAAAGCATTGCTGTTTTTACTATTATCAATGAAGCCTCTTCCTCTTTCTTTGACTTGCCTGTGTTTTGCATTTGGGAGCTTAATGGACTGGTGAAATTGCAGAGAAAGCAGTACATCTTGTAATATATGATGGCTGAGTGGTTAATAACACACCTCGATGAGTAAGCTCCGTTTGGCATTTCATTATTTTAGCTCGAGAAGTTGACAGTTCCTCTGATTCTTGTAAAAAAAGCAGTTTATTTTTTGGACATAGGAAGCACAAGGGAATGGGAATGTCATTGGACTCTGAGCCTTATGTTTGGCGCCCTTAAACCTCTGCACATCGGAAACACTTTTGCACATCTACGTAGGTACTTAGAAAGAGGATTTGACTTGTGAACGCTTTGACTTCATCAGCCTAAATGCGTCTGGAGGTAAATGACCATGACGCCTTGTTATGATGACTTTAGCTTTTTGTCGTCCAACACTTACTGTAAGTTCTGTGGAAATGTTGAAAGTGGACCAATCTAACGGGAGAGATAAAGCCTCAGTTTTTTATGGTCTGCACACATACAGTAGGCTTTTTTAAATCTATTTTGTCTTCTTTGTGAGTGTGACATCAATTCTCTTGGTTAACTCTATGTCAGCTGTTAGATAAAGTCATGAATTCAGGGAAGTGAGAGTTGGTCGTCTTGCAATAAATAAAGTAGACTCTTCCTAAATCTGACTTATATTGAAAACACCTTTCTAAATAATGGATTCATATTAATTGTCTGCACTAAGTGTAAAATGGTGACTTTTATTATGCAGACATCTGTGGTTTTTTGCACTGACAGAGTTGTGCTTTATGGCTGTGGATTTGTGTTCGATCCTATCTGCTGTCAGCTCAAAGCTCCCATGTACTGTGGTTATTTATCTTTCAGATGGAGGATCCATCCATACATAAGGGGCACAATGAGCCTATTACATACACAGGTGCAAAAAAGAGACCCAAAATGAGAACCACATTGAACATTTTTGTGTTTTTCTCTCTTGGTGGATAAAATATATCCTTTTTTCAGTTTTAGCCCAGAGTTTTTCTAAATTCTTTGCTCATCATTCAGATTAAATTGTCCCCCATTACTTTCCAAAGAGGCTCTGCCACATGGAGGTTGGCAATAACAGCCTGTCTATCAATAATTATCTCTTTGTGGTGTTATCATCTTAACCCATGCACGGATCGCTGGTCGTGTGGTGTAAGGGTGAACATATTGAACATACCAATAGTAAAGTGTCATGTTGTGTGGGTTTAAACATCAACAGATGTGCACACTTACACATTAGAGCCATGGGGCAACAACAACCAACAACTGTTTCAGTAATCACCAGTGAAGTCATCCTTATGTTATTATCAGCCTGTGTGATGGGGCGCAGCGTGTGCGAGTGCGAGTGCTTTCTTACTGAATCAGCGCTAGAGATTCTGACCCAGGACCTGTGCAAATATTTAATTCCATACATCATAGTTTCCACTTTTGTACAGAATGCAGATCTGGTTATCTGGCACAAAAGCCAGACTTACTGCCTTAGTTACCACACATTCTGACAGGCACATTATAAATTTATAAAAACACAGCTAGGTCAGAAGTTTTCTCTCAATAAATGTATCAAGAAGGATCCATGTGGCATTGATAACTGGGCCTTCGTTTTCTGCTGCATGGAGGATGAACAGTATGCATTGTTTAATGTGTGCAACATTTTGATCCTTGGACTACTCTGACCTGGTATAGAAGACTCTATACTCAAGACTTAATAAGCTCTTTCTCTTATGGCACACCAGCACATGAAATGGCCTTTGGAAAATGTGAGTGGAAAAATAATCCAAATCATTGTCTTTTTCCATCCTCAAAATCATAGCCAGTCTGAGTAAAGAAACTTACACAGTCCACTGTGAAAAACGTCTTTTGAATGTCTTCCAACCACCTACATGAAAATGCAGAATACAACAAGATGTTTTATACAAGGTTTTCTTAAGGTCTTCAATGTCCTTTCCCTAAGTTTTCTAACAGTGTGGAAACTCTGACCAGATAGGACTGACTCTGCTTCTGAAGAGAGTATTGAGATTGTTCATGCACAAATGTTTGACAGAATCTTTTCCTGCCCCTTACTCTCCAAACATTAGAGCCTTAAAATCTCTCAGGACTTGTGGTACCAGGTGAATGCACAAGTAAGCTGATACCAAGTGAGTTAGACCCCAGTGTAGTTGGTCTGACACACATTCTGCCTGCGTGGCACATAGTGGCAGGTGAAGCTGATGATGTGGTAGAAATACTGATTAAAAGAAACAGAAATGACAAAAGCATGTGACCCCTGCTTTGAAGTTAAGATTTTAAACTATAGGATGCTTGAGAAATGAAACCTACTGTACTTTGGGCCAAAATTAGTTTCAATGTGTTTCAATGTGCCTTATTACATAATATCAACTGCTATAAAGTAGTAATTAAAGTATACAGTATAGGTTATTTTGCAGTGATTTACAATACAATCATCCAACCATAAGGAAGAACCGAGCATACTGAACACTGAAATAGTGTAAAGCTATGGAGTAGTGAAAGGTCAGAAAGTAAGTATCTATCCTGCTTAGTCCCATATGTTGTAGCGTCTCAAACCTAAACCATTGCATCTGCAAAACAAGAAAAGTCCAGTCTCCAGGACCTTCTATCACTCGGGGCAGACAGTGATGGATGCACAGTTAATGAGTTTTGGCTTGTCAGGCTGGAGTTCTATACACAGTGTGTTTGGTGGGACTTCCTCACAGACACACCTCTTCTGGCGGGTGACATGGTTTCCTGTCTCGTGCGATGACATGTGGATCCTAATCAAGTGCATTCACGGGCGGACATGTTGGACTAGACTCAGTACAGCACATGGGAGCTCACATGCACACACTGTCTGTCCTTGAAAAGCTAGCCTGACCAAAATAAACTTGGCCCAGTGAAAAAATATGCTATATGATTAGTCCTGGATTTCACCTGATTGATTTGGGTTAATCCTAGGTTGTGTTTGTGACCCCACATGTTCTAAGGTGCTACTTATTACAAGTCCTCTGTTTAGATCTGGTTTAGCCCTGGTGGTAGACCTATTTTTCTAAGCCTGGTTGAGTTCTTGTAAAGTTCTTGTTGAATTTTGATTTAACTTTGGTTGAAATATTATCAGTCTTATACTTATATTGTATACATCAACTTAGTTATCACATACAGCATGTTTTTCTAATTTTGTGCAGCCGTAATGCAAAGCTGTCACCATGCATTTATACGAATTCCTTCTCCAATCTCACACTGGATATGGCATGTGGAGCTGATGCCTGTGTTTTTGTCACTGGCAGAAAAATATATTTATAGATTGAGTGATGAGAGACATTGTTTCCATTAAATATCATGGAAGATTTTTGCTGTGTACTCAAAAACGTTGGATGCACATGACTTGCACATGACTGTTCCAATTGCTCGTCAAGTTCCCCCTTACTCCACTGGTGTTTTTATGACATTGTGGGGACTGTTTATGTTAAGTGACCTTTCTCTAGGAACAAGGGCTGCATTTAGAGCAAAACCACATAACATTTCCACATACAAAATTAATCCGAGTTGTACAGTTTTCAAAGACATGCCTGTGATTTCATTCCTGTAACTAATTAAAATTTGGATATCGATTTTTGAACATGGAATATTTTCTTTGTGAACACTGCTTGTAGTAAAAGGTTTGATTTATAGTATGTTGTTCTGGATTTGAGGGCATTTGGTAAATAACAGATAGCCCAAACAACACTGCAGCAGCACGTCAGTTTCTTTTTTTTTGGTGATGGAAAGATTAGAAGTTCTTCCATTATTGTTAGTGAATGTATTTTAGCGTTCAAATCATGTCTGGACAAATTGCTTCTCCCCAAATCATTGAGAGCTTGTTCTTATCTTTTACAATTTAAGTTGGCGTACGAAGGAAAATAACTGACTACAATTCTAAAAATATCCAACTGATTTGCATTTGGCTAATGTACTGACTATTTGGCTGCACATTTGCGTAAAACAGCAATTTATACCATTATAAAAAAAATTACACCATTTGCAAATTACGTTGAAAGCACACTATACTATAACTTTAGTCTACTAGTTCGCAGTATAGACCCTTCCACAAATTATACATTGAACTGTTTCTCTATAAGAAATGCATTACGGTTCGCAGTACATTTTGTTGTTGTGTTCTTGTGTTTACAAACACAAGAAGGGTCTATTGTTCTAGAGATAATCAAACATGCAAAAAAGAGCTTGCTTTCCCAATTACAGTATCACATTAGAACTTGCTATCCCACCTACTCAACCTGACCACTGACAATCATTGCATGAAAGTATTACATGTTTACTATAGCCTCCTTGCCAACCATTGTACACATTAGAAAGGAACATGAAACACTCAAACACACAAGTATGATATTGAGACTAAACCATGACATGAGTAGTGTGAGAAAGAGGAGTGGGCGTGTCCAGCTCTATTAGGCCCCTCCCACTGCTGCAGAGGTAGGTATAGATGGTGCACAAACAGTCGGCTGCATCCAGACCTCTAGTCCTGTCTGGTGAGCTGCTCTAGTCCTGAGAGGCCCCGTCTCAGTGAAGTAGACCAGCCACTGCATCCCCATCCTGCTCTACCTCTGTTCTGAAGCAGGCTCACAGCTGACCTGAAGATGCAGCACTCCAATAGTTTCTTAATCATCCTTGTCTTTGTTGCTGGAATAGTTCTGTCTGGTCCATCTACTCCCATCAGAAGCAGAGGTAGGTGAGCCTTGCATGCAAAGTGCTGATATGCAACTTGTGTTTCTCATCCAATGTATGTCACATGTTAAGGTTTGGATTTGCAAATGTTTGATAAGTTGTTTTTAATCATATAACATGTTTGACTGAACAAGATACTTAATTACTTGAAAATGCACAAATTTTATTGCACTTAAATGCTATTAGCTAACATTACAACTTCTTTCCTCTTCTGGGATAACCATTCTTGCAGTGGTTTTTATATTGATTTGGCATAGCTTTTACATCTGATGCCCTACCTGGTGTGACCGTATTTGTTTATCAGGCTTGGTACTGGCACAAAGGAGCACAGTGGCTTGTGACTATCTGTATCACATGGACAATATTTGATTTTCACCACTCTACTACACCAATGAATCTCCTATCATTATGCATCATTATACTTGTGTCTAGGAGCAAACATGCTATTATGAGCTGACAAGTATGAAACATTTCCTTTCACTTTGTCTCTAAATGACTACAAATCCCGGCAAAGTCCAAAACCAACAATCAGCCACCTGAATGCTAAGCTTGCCAATCATGCTCTCTTACCGCTGCTGGCAAAATATTATTTATTGTTTTAGTAATTTCTGACCAAACCGCCAGAAGACTAGGGTATTTACGAAGAAGTAGTGCAGACATTGTGGTTGGCATGTAAGCCCTGTTCAAGTTCTGAGGCTGTGTCCAAGATGTCTAGCTGAGATGAACACATGTCTTTGGATTTATTTAGGCTATTACAGTCATTCATTTTCATTTTATATCACTCGGCACTGTAAATATGGACTTGTAAATCTTACTTTTTTTATATCTAGGAAAACAGTTAAAAAATATCAAATACATTTCTAAAGTAGTTTCAAATGAAAGGTATTTTTATATTATTGAAGCTGTCAAAATTGTTCACAGTGAATGAATGTGATAGTAAACCATTGTCTCTGTGTCAACCCTTTGACAAACTGGCCATTGTCCAAAGTGTACCAGTGTAAAGTGTAAGACCCATAGTTGCTGGAATAGGCTCTAGTCAAACAACTCCTAACAGTAATAAGCAAAATGAATGCTCAGTGGTTCTTGTCATGTCTTAAACAATCAGAAAACTGCTTCAAAATAGTTGTTGAGTTACCTAGATTTCGGTATAAGAAATTTTACAGTGTGCAGACATGACATTAGTCTTATTTTTGCCTATGTTTTTCTCATCCTCCATTGCTGTTATGACCTCTTCTCACAACATGTCTTGGAAAGTTTGTGATGTATAGTATATAGTGATCTCAGGTGAGTATGTTGGAGTCATGCCCGATGTTGGCGTTTTGACAAATCTCAGTGTGAAGCTTTGGACGACAGATAAAAGCAGAGATGTGTATGTTTTTACTTTGAGGAGTAAGGGTAACATCTTCTGTTCTTTGTGAAGTGTTGTGAAAGTGGATTTAGATTTATATGTTACGTTAAAATGTGTTAAAAGCTTTCATGTCAAACAAGAATAAGTTATTAAAGCACGTAGCTTCTGCTCTTTTCCAGGTTGCCTCACTAGTTGGTAGGATCCATTAGCCATTTCTCAACAGCAAAAGTGGTATATGTCATAGCCTTAGCATTTTCAGTCCACTAATTCTCTGGAAATTTTGTGGTGATTTGCAATTTACAGAATTGTAGAGCCATATTGTCCAAAGTCAGGTAATGGCATGTTAAAGATTTGACATTTTCAAATCTGTTGAATGAGAATGACTTGTGATAAGGGGCAAGAACAATGAGCACTCAGGATTAGGTCTGTCCTAACTAAGAGTTGGTCCATCACCCAAATATTCAAAACATTATTTAAAGCCTCAAATGCTACAGAGTGATCCCTTATTATCTCAAGAAAAGACGGAAAGACTCCAAATTAAATGGGACCATATAGCCTCTGGACCATATAGCCTCTGTGTAGTAATAGAAGGGGAATAGAACATGCTAGAGTACATTAGTAAACAAGTCAAATGTATT
>JAVQJW010109069.1:0-11215 GCA_036025195.1 Hypseleotris klunzingeri
TGATCCTAAGTTCGCTCTCGCTCATGTCCGCTCTTCACATGCAGTGGCACGGCTGTTACCGTAAAGGCGCACATAAACGCGCACTCAAAATTTAGGTGCGGCTCACTTTACCACGAAAAACCGAACGACGGATGGCTTGACCGCAGTCTGTAGGCGGGACCAAAGGTGTCATTGCAGCAGATGATTGGTGGTTCGCGGTAGCGTCCGCAATGCATGGCAACCGCAGCTGTGTACTGACATAGTGCAAAAATCAGTTCAGGGCAATCGCATGCAGAGATGGAGTTTAGGTGAAAGCCGGGCATAAAATAACCAATTACATGTGACGCTGCTGGTGTGAGAGATTACAAACGGCCTGGGGACACGTGAATGCGGCTGGTGCAGTGACAGGTGAGGAGTTGGTACGTTTGCATGCTCCCGTGTGTTAGCTGTGAGCTGCAGACTAGTGTAGCATCATGTCATAACTAACTCTAGATACAAGAAAATGAATGGATAACAGGTTTTGACGGAATAATAGTCCATCAAATGATGGGAGGTGTGTGCGTAAAAGTGTACTGTCACGTAAACAAGACCACGCGTAGATGCATTGTATAAAACGTGCTGATGCTGTGAGTTTTGGGCCGCAGACCTGCAGAACATCAAGTACCAGTTGTGGAGCTAGTTTGTGCAGAAGGAGCGGGGAGCGACAGGGCGGTGTCACCGAGTACAACCTCCTCCTCCCGGGGTAGTTATCAGGAGCATCAGGGCTCTCCATCCTCCGGCTTCTATCCATTGTAGACAAAGGCAGAGTGCACAATTTATAATTCATAACATAGGCCTATGTTTTACTGGTTTTAAACAATTATAGCCGTGATCTGTAAAGTCTTTTTAATCCCAATTTATTCTGCTGCTGTTTCCTTTTTGATTAAGCACCATTTATGTGACAAAAAAAAACACCATTGTTCCAGCAAATATGTGTGTAATACTGTGAGCTGTGTTGTCTGAGTATATATTTCATTTGCATTGATCTGTTGAGCTTCTGGGACATTTTCACACACAGCAGTGTCAACGGTCAATATTAGGGATGTATTACATGTCTTTTCTAGACATGTTTTGAAACAAACATATTCATTTCCGGTTGTATCCTTTCTTATCTCTTTTCAATATCACCTCTGTCAACCATTCAGAATTCAAAACTATCAAAGAAAGATGTAACAAATGCCACCAGTCTTTGCCCAGGACCATTCTAGTGTAAAATATCTTGTTGTTTTCTGACTCTTGCTTTATTAGACACTTGCAATCATGACAGCAGAAGAGACCATCAACATTAAAGAGGTTGAGGTGATCAAGCTCATCCTGGACTTTCTGAGCTCCAGGAAGCTGCACATCAGTATGTTGGCCTTGGAGAAGGAGAGTGGAGTCATCAATGGACTCTACTCAGACGACATGCTCTTCCTCAGGTTAGTTTGACAGGACATTTTGGCACATTCATCAGAAAGACATTGTAGTTGATTGTTTAAACTAACCATTGCTTCATTTTGTCAGACAACTTATTCTTGATGGACAATGGGATGAAGTTATGCAGTTTATTCAACCTTTAGAAGGAATGGAGAAATTTGACAAGAAAAGGTTACAATATTCTTTATAAACTTTCATCTTATGTTTTCCTGTGGAGGTTTATTAGCCATCACATTCAAAAAGTTTTTCTTTTTTTGTAGGTTTAGGTATATTATCCACAAACAAAGGTTTCTGGAAGCGTTGTTTGTAAGTAATGCCATGTCTTCAGCTGAGGACCCCCTAAATGTACGTATAAATAACCATATATACTGTACATTATCTTTGTTTGCTAATTTGTTTAATAGACTAATAGCTTGATGGTGTGGTTGACCAACTGCATATTTGACCTAAAGCTTATAATATATGTCATAAAATGAGTGGATATAAATCTTCTGCAGCTGGAGGTCACCATGCAGGAGGCCGTCAAGTGCCTCAACAATTTGGAGGAGTTTTGTTCGACCAAAGATGACTACAGTAAACTGTGTCTGCTGCTGACTCTCCCGCGCCTCACTCACCATGCAGAGTTTAAAGACTGGAACCCCAGCACTGCAAGGGTGCACTGTTTTGAGGAGGCCTGTGTAATGGTGGCTGAGTTTATCCCTGCAGACAGAAAACTGAGCGAGGCAGGCTTCAGGGCCAGTGGGAACCGACTGTTTCAGCTGCTTATCAAAGGCATCCTCTACGAGTGCTGTGTGGAGTTTTGTCAGGTGAGGCAGACTTGTAAACAATAGGTTGGGATAATTGTGAGTACAAGTATTGTCTGTTAAACTGACAATACTTTTCATATGCTGTTAAATATGTTGAATGAAGGTACAATGAACCACTCTATATACATATAGAGTGGTTCATTGTACCTGTATACTTTCTTGCTGGTTTATTATGTAAAATATGTACCAATAAAGTAGCTCAAGTACAAGTTTGTGTGCAGGTTTGTCTTGATCGTGTCTGCATAACAAAGTGCATTGATTTGGATAATGAAGCCAGTGAGTTTATTTTCAAGCTGATTTCAACTTTCTATTTCTTATTTTTGGTTTCAGAGTAAAGCGACAGGTGAAGAGATCAGAGAGGGCGAGGTGCTTCTTGGAGTGGATTTACTTTGTGGAAATGGCTGTGATGAGTTAGATCTCTCACTCCTGTCCTGGCTGCAGAACCTCTCTTCAGGGGTCTTCACTTGTGCGTTTGAACAAAAGACCCTTAACATTCATGTTGACCGACTGCTAAAACCCAGTAAGGCGGGACACGCTGACCTGCTCACGCCCCTTATCAACCGCCTGTCGCCCTGTCCCACCTCGCCGTTTCACCACAGACCCCATTCAGCCGATACATATATGTCAAGGTCCCTCAACCCTGCCCTGGACGGCCTGTCACATGGACTCGCTGCCCAGGACAAGAGGGGCATGACTGATGTGAAGTCAGCCCTGAGTCGGAGCTTAGTCGAAAACCATTTGCATCAGCAAGACGACTCGCCTGAACGGTAAGACAGCACTGCAAAATCATAGGAATTGAAAACAGTAATCACTTCATTGCATTCTGTGTTTTTGAACACTGGCTAAGTTGCAGTCCCTAAATGTGGATTGTTCTGCATTAACCCTATTAATATTGCTCTAAAATAAAAATAAAAAGTCTCACAGAGTTGTATAAAGCATGGGTACAGATGGTGGAGACAGTATTATCTCAAGGCTTCACGTAATCTTTTCTATCTATCGTTGTTACAAATAAAATTTCATTTTCAAACTAGTTTGCAAAACTTGTCTTGACTTGTTTCTGTAGAATTTTAATATGGTTTTCAACTTGTTTTATTGCAGCTAACACTATTTCCCTGTTTGCCTTGTGAAATCCATCAAATTCTTGGATTTGGCTCCCCCTGCTGGATAAAAAGTGTTATTCTTTATGGCAACAACTGTATACACAACATACTGTAACATTTATAATAAAAATGTACAAATTAAATAACTTTTAATAATACAAACTTTGCATTTTACCATTAGTAATTCTTAAATATATTATTAATAATTAGTTCACCTTCCTAATCATTGTAGGGCTGCAACTAACAATGACTTTGCTTATTGATTTTTAAATTAGTTGACGATTAATTGTTTCAGCCCTAATTGTAAGTCTATGGGTGGCTAACATCCTTTTATTTTGTAGGAAACTTCCACAGAGCCCTGATGCCCCCAACACAGTGCGCACTCCTCTGACCCCCGGAAGAGACGGCGGGCCTCCATGCGGCACCGAACTAAATGAGGTAATAAAGCCACACTATTGACCTTAGATGAGCAGTAAATCAGCACCAATAAGTTCTCATGACACATTAGGTTTAAGGGTTTACCCTCTGGTTAGCTAGGATCAATGACTTTCATAGGTTTTAGGAGGAATGCAGAAACCTATAACCTGGGTTGTCTGTCTGGTCACATGAGTCAAAGTCACAGTAGGATTTCCAATCTGCCTTTTACTCTGGGGTCAAAGCTTCACAAATTTAAGAGATTTGGATTCCCCCTGAACCTTTGAAGCACCTCATCTCCATATCTCCGCTGCCCCATAAATCCTGTCCGATTCTCAGAACCTGTCTTAACTGACACCTGCTCCCCCTGTCCCAGTAAAGGGGAGAGGTCAGGGACAAGGGAGGATGGTAATCTGGTTTGATGTGTATCTTGTCACAGCTAAAATGGCTGCTAGCTTTATCATCGCTCACATTTATGTGCTGTGGCTGCCATCTAAAGCAGCAAAGTTTTGAGACTAGATTGTTTTGTGTATGGGCTGAGATGAAAAGCCATATATAATGGTACTACTGCATATGATGAGGTCCTTGAAAAGTTTTTATTGAGTGCATTATGGAGAATGGGACCTTGGGAGATAGTTAGTCTGTGGAGGTAGTGACTGCTGCCAAATGAGGTTACAAGGCCTCTGAGAATCTCAGTCTTTTTAAAAACATATAATATCTTTATTTCCTCTGTGTCTGTAGTCTATGCAGCGCCGTGGCTCCACTGAGCAGATACAGGAGTTTTATCGACAGCGTCTTCGAGTTCAGCAACATCTGGAGCAGAAGCAGCAGCAGAAGCAGCTTTATCAACAGATGCTGCTTGAGGGAGGGGTCAAGCCACAAAATGGCACTCAGAACAATCTGACCGAGACTTTCCTCAACAGGTCAAAAACCTTGTAACAAGTTAACCCTATGACTGGCGAGGTGCTGAGTGTTGTTTTTGATCTAGATCCATTCAGAGATTGGAGGAGATGAATGTGGGACTAGACCACAGAGGAGACCTCGGGCAGCAGTGGAACGGGCTGGCAGCTAACACCAGCACCTCAAGCCCGGCTAACAACCACCACACACCTGATACTGGGCCTCCGAGAGATAAACCAGGGAGCGTAAGCAGCAGCACCCCCTTGAGGACTGGTGGTCACACTATGCCATGCCTCAGTGAGTCTCCTGTCCCAATCAGTCGAAGGTAAAACTGTTCCTGAACATGAATTTTTAGACTTTGAGATTTTGACTCTGATGATAAATTGTGATTGACAGTGCCGAGAAGATCAGGGTCCAAGATCATTCTGGTAGCTCAGCAACCCGGCTCACACCACAAGAGGTAAATATGTTTTTGATAAAGAAATCTTTTAACAAATATCACATCTTTAATGTTAACCATTATCTTAAACAGCAGAAGTCCAAAGCCCAGTTTGTCAGGATAACCCAACTGGAGGACACACAGGCGCTGCGAGCAGTGGCCTTCCATCCTTCAGGGTCACTCTACGCTGTCGGCTCTAACTCCAAAACACTGAGAGTCTGTGCTTACCCAGACACACTGTCCACAAGGTATGAGGAACTGGCATTTATCATTCTTTTAGGACATTACATTTAATTGAAAAAATGTGTTTCCTTACCATATCCATATCTGCCACCTCAGCAGTACTCATGTAGTCAAGCAGCCAGTTGAGCGCTTCAAAAGAAACAAACACCACAAAGGCTCAATCTACTGTGTGGCATGGAGTCATTGTGGACAGCTGCTGGCCACTGGCTCTAATGATAAATTTGTGAAAGTTTTGCCTTTTAATCCTGAAAGCTGCAATGCCACAGGTCTGTATATGTTTGTTGTATTATATTCACTGGGTTGATTTCTTTCTTGTCTGAAATACAATGTGTATGTGTATGTAGGCCCAGACCTGGAGTTTAGTATGCATGATGGCACCATCAGAGATGTGGCCTTTATGGAGGGTCCAGAGAGTGGGGGGTCTATCCTGATCAGTGCAGGAGCTGGAGACTGTAACATCTACATCACTGACTGTCAGAGAGGACAGGGGCTGCATGCACTGAGTGGACACACGGGTAGAAACTACAAACAGCACTTCCTAAACACGTACAATTAACTATAACATATAACTTATTTTTATAACCATTTACCTACAACTTCAGGTCATATTCTGACACTGTACACATGGGGAGGCTGGATGATCGCCTCTGGTTCCCAGGACAAGACTGTACGTTTCTGGGATCTTCGAGTGCCCAGCTGTGTGCGAGTTGTGGGTACTACATTACATGGTTCAGGTAAGTAAAAAGTAATTGAATAAAAAACGATTTGTTACAGTGTAAATATACAGTAATTATATTAAAAATATTTACTGCTTATGTTCTAGGAAGTGCGGTTGCTTCAGTGGCGGTGGATCCGAGTGGGCGTCTGTTGGCCACTGGTCAGGAGGACAGTACCTGTATGCTGTATGACATTAAAGGGGGTCGTATAGTTCAGACGTATCGTCCACACAGCAGTGACATACGCTCTGTGCGCTTCTCTCCAGGAGCACATCACCTTCTGACTGGTTCCTATGACAACAAGATCATCATCAGTGACCTTCAAGGTATTATATACAACAGCAGAAAAATCCTTTACTTGTTGCTTCACATTACATCATTGCCCTACTACCCCCAAAATGACTTGCCTTACCTGGTGATCATTTGGAGATTCAAGCAGGAAAATTATCCAGTAAATCCATATCCTCAACAATATATAGATGCAAAATATCAACACTATTTTGACAAAAATGATATATCAGAAATTACATTTTAAAGTTGTCTTAACTTATGCTCTGCTTCTAGGAGATCTGACTAAGCCCCTGCCCCAGACTGTGGCTGGAGAGCACTGGGACAAAGTGATCCAGTGTCGGTGGCATCCTCACGACAGGACCTTCCTCTCCTCCTCGGCCGATCGGACTGTGGTCCTCTGGGCTCCACAGTCTCCTTTAACTCCCACTTAACCAGACGAGACACTACTTACTTTAACTATAGTATAGTTAGTAGCAGCAACAGTTAATGCAGAAGCACAGTGTCAACATGTATCTCAGCCGTCACATGTTGTTGATATAAGGTTAAAATTATTTCATATCCTAATATTGAAATAATGCTTTATAGTGTGTATTTATTTTTATTTTTTTTAAAGTGTTGTTTATTCACATATGAATCTAACAAAATGGTTTGTGACGATGCCTGTAAGAATAAAATGTTTGAGTAGCTGTAAAAAATCCAAACAACAACAAATCCAAAGTAGCAACAACATGAAACATGATTAGATATTTTTATTCAAGAATTAGTATATTTTCTCTTTATATTTTTGCATTTGCTTTGTAACTCGAGCCTGATGATGAAACCTTTAGGAAGAAGATGAGATTTAACTATAACTATAAGAAAGCACACAAGTTCACTTTTTTCCTTCTCGCACATGCCACAGCTCACATAAATTATTGCAGCAGCAAAGCAATCATTAAAACCTATATTAGACATTATATTTAGCATAACATGACACATCACAATTTAAGATCTTGTTTATATCTTGACTGTTGAGATGATCAGCAAAAACCTATAAACGTCTAACATACAGTATATGACATATCATGTGCCTTTTAGTATCATGAGTCTGTTCAATTATGCACCTTATTGTCCAAAGATCTCTACTTATTTTTGTATCACACATGCACTTGTTTTTACCTCATTCTGCACAAGACATTACCCACTGCTTAAAACAAACAAAAATTGTCAAAAACTGACCTGCATGGTGTACCTTTAAAAATGTGCAACAAGCTGCATAAGTTCCCTTTTATTATGCACATAGTTCTCACATTACAGAGCATACTGGAAGCACAACAAAATCTAGAATATAGTACATATTTTGCCATTTTATTTTGACACAATTTCTTTGTATTTCTGTGGCTGACTTATGCTGTTGCACTTTATTGAATGTAAAACTGCTGTTTATTTCTTGTCACATCTGAACACTGAATGCCGGCTACAGCAATGAACAATTAAAATTACTTCAAAGTTTAAAAACTTAATGTATCTTAATTATGCGTATACTTACTTCTGTGACTTAATTTAGGTGCAGTTCAGATACACACTGTCCTAATAAAAAAGACAAAAAACAAACCGTTTTTTGTTGTTGTTTTATTGTAATGATTTGTAAAACTGGTAAACAGAAGTTCCTGCGTTCACATAATGTTGGTAAAGAAAAAAACTGGATTGTAAAACAGTAATTACTATTCTGTAGCTAACATACATAAATTGCAATTATATAAGTGGTTCGTAAACTGTGGGCCTTGACCCAAAAGTGGATCAAATGGAGGTTGAATATAATGGAGCTTATTTGAATAAGTATTTCATATAAATTGAAGGGTAGAAAAAAACTCACAGTACATAAGGGCTGTTGTAAAATAATTTGAAATATTACTTTCTGTGAAAAGTGTACTCTAAAAAAATGCATAAAACATGGCCAGACAACCAGACCAATTGAGACCCACAAAGACTTTATTCTAAATAATTTATCACAAATAAATTGTCACAAGCAAGACTATTCTTTGTGTCAGTCCAAAAATTGGATAAATGCATTAGGAAGGGCATTGATAGTAAAACTACTAACTTTCATGCAAAAGAGAGATGACTTGCTCCGGGGACCACATGGAGGAAAAAGCCAAAAGACAATTATGTAAATGCTCAATGTACAAAAATGTGTATAGTGTTATAGTATAGAGTTATATGAAATAAATCGCCAGCTATTGAAAGTGATTTGTGATAACTTGCATCGCTCACACACTGCCCTCGATCATTCGCTCTTTTGTTCGACTCACAATGGGATTCAGGGGTTCAGGGCTTTAAAACCTATACGTGTCCAGTGAGAGCCAGTGACCGTGGACAGACACCAGTCAACACAGAGGTACTTTGTGGACCTAACTTTTACTTTTACGTGCTGTCTAGAAGTTGCTTTCTTGGGGATATTGATTCTGCAGATTTTGACCACTGCTAGTTTGTCAGTTTGTACAAGAACTATTGCCTGTTTACATTCTGTGCCATGTTGTTTAGACTGCAGTTCAATATTGCGGGCATATTTTACCATGTTAAAAAGTTGCCAGAAAAAAAAATAGCAGATACAGGTTGAGCGACATTGGCAGAAGGCAACAGTGCTGACAGCTCAGTTGTTCAGTGTTGTTCAGTAGTAGTAGATTAGTTGGCAGAGCATGGAGGGGAATTAGTGTCAAACAATGGCTCAGGACTGCCTCATATGCAATCTGATTGTTTTACAGCCATTTTCACTCAAAGCTTTGCTCATTTGAACCAGTTTCACAGATAATTATATCATTATTATAAATATTACAATCAGTATACTATTGAATCAAAAAAGTTTTGCGTGGCTATTGACAGAATTGGGCTTATTTATTGTTGTATGTTGATACATGTGAAACCTATAATAAAATACAGCTGTGGTTCTAAAACTATAGTACTGATGGTATGTTTCATGATTTTGGTGGTACTTTTTATTCACGTCTTGACCTGGTTTAGACCTAGTAAAATCCCTGTTTTGTTCAAATTTAGTAGTCTATTTTCCTATATTAATTACCTTTTTATTAGTTAGGGGTTAGTCTTTAAAGTAAATTTAGTTAACCAAAAAAACAGATCATTTTCTGACATTGTAACCGCTGGTCTTCAATTATTCCAACTCTTTTTTGTTTTCCCTGGACAGCTGTTAAATGTTTAGGAGACCAGTGCACCCCACAGCTTCTCCACGATGCTGTACACTTTGGCCGGAGGAGGTACTCTTTGTGGAGTGGCCAGCCTGGTGCTCTTGATCGTCACCACGGCAACAGACTTCTGGATGCAGTACCGTTATTCGGGCAGCTCGGCCAACCAAGGATTATGGAGGTTCTGTATCAACCACAGGTGCCACGGCCACACCATAACTGTCGGTGAGTAGTACTAAAAAGTTGAATTAAAGCTGCAGTATCTGATTTCTTTTTCCTTTTATTTTGGCAGAGATAATTATTTTGTATTAGTACAGCGTAATATACGTCAACAGAGATTTTTTTTTTTACTTTGATGTCACCTGTAGGCTGTATTATGATGAGTGTTTTTGTTTAAGAATGAGGGAAGGAACAGTTTACCAATCATAAACTTCCACAGTACAGGAGCACTCAGATCGGTAGATACACCCATTTTCAATCCAAAACTAGAATTTATCAGGAATAATGCGTTAGAGCTGATGTTTTATTTAAATTTTACAATTCATTCAGAGCTATTTTTTATTTTTTAGTTCCAAGAAAAAAAAGCCAACTTCAGACAGCTGCTTGTTATTCTGATAAATTCTTGGCTTGTGTGAGACCATGACAGAGAGTTGAGAAAGAGGGGAAACAGAAAGGGGATTGCATCATTCAGACTTTCAATCTTTTTTTTTTTTAAGATATTTTTTTGGCCTTTTAAGCTTTATTTGATAGGACAGTAGATTGACAGAAAACCAGGGAGAAGAGTGGGGAGTGACATTGTGAGCCGGATTTGAACTCACGACACTGGGACAAGCTCTGATGGCCTGTATATGGGCCGGACGCTCTACCCACTGAGCTAAACAGCGGCCCAGAGACTTTCAATCTTTACTGATAATTTTTGGTTGTGTGTTTCCCCTTTTCTTGTTTCTTGCTGCTTTAAAAAGTGAAAAGTTACATTTTCTCTTTGTTAACAATTATCTTTGTGTGAATAGCATTTTGGGATGCAACCAGGGCCTTTATGTTGCTGGCAGTGTTGAGCTGCTTTGCTGGTGTGGTCCTGGGTCTAAGTGCTTTCACAAATGGGACAAAGAACAGAAGGGTTCGCACTGGTGGCATTGCTCTACTGCTTTCAGGTATATCTTCAAGAAATGACTTTATATCACAGGCCCAGTGTGCTATTGAACTTCACATACAGTAATCTATTTATGTTTTTGTAGGCTTTCTGGGCTTGCTTGCTCTGGGTATTTACACTGGGGTAACAGTAACCTTCTTTGGGAAGCGCTTCCTGGACTGGCGCTTCTCCTGGTCCTACATTATTGGATGGGTTGCCATTTTTCTGGCTTTTGCTGCAGGTAATTGTCACTATTTTTTACAACTATAAAGCTGTTGTAGATGTGTATCAAATATAAACTGTACAATAAACTCTGAGTACATTTGTTCTTCTCTCCAGGAGTGTTTCAACTGTGTGCTTACCGGAGGACCACTCTGGAGCCAGCTCCTTCTGACAGCCCTGAGAGCTGAACAGACCTATACACATTACTTACTGTGTGGCCAAGAGGTCTAGGTGTCAGTTTACAGTGCATCAAATGGAGTGAGTTGATTTACAACTAATTTATCTGCCTGCATAATAAATAAAGATTCTGCAGTATTCATATATGATTAGATTATTTCAGTA